>ML799138.1:266029-289645 GCA_009831015.1 Picea engelmannii
TAGAGTGTATTGGTTCTAACTGATATTTAGACACAATAGTACTGGATCCTTCAGTGCAAGGGCCACTAATGAAAGCCATGATTCGATCAACACTTCCTGGCACACAAGCACCTAATAATATAGTTTCCACGCTCAAAGCAGTGCCAATACAACATGCTACTCTTTGATCTTCCTACACCGGCCACAGGTCCTTTTTCAACTCTTCCAAAATCAAATTGAAGGTGAATTAAGAATGGGAAGCATGTAATAAGAAGCGGCCAATGCTTTTGGTAGAGAGTCCATTTTTCTCCCCAGCTATAACTGTTGTGTAGAGAGTTGGGTTGTGTAATAATAACTGTTGTGTAGAGAGTTGGGTTCATCATGCTTTTATTGTGTATAAGGAAGTTGAGGTGATCTAGAATTTGGTTTTTACTGGTTACCTTTTTGGAACTTTTCTAGATATAAGACTTTGGTATGTGGGTGAAGTCCCACTCATGGACATGTACCTGCGTACTGAAGGTGATCAAACCCACCAAGGACATTCCCTTAGAGAGGAGAGCTATGGCATTTGTCAGAGACGTCTTCAAGTACCCAAATTCCTTCTCCAGAATGCAAGTGTCCACAACAAAGATAAACATTGGTGGGGACTAAAGGGGAGACGAGAGAGGTGTTGAAGGGATTGAAGGGATTGAGGAAGGGGCCCATATTCTATGGTGGTGCATTAAGAATAGAAATGAAAACACAACCATCTCGATAAACATTTTGGATGCCACATTTCTGGTGTTAAAACAAAATATTATCCATAGGACCATATGCTTAAACCAAAGACATAACCTTTCTATTGGAACCTTGTCATGGGGGTCCAATGGTAGTTTTCAAAACCATTGAAGGCAGGGAGGAGAAATCTCCCATGAGATTCCATGTAATGTTCACCCAAACTATGATTAAATTTCACCACCCTCCCACTTTCGTTAAATTTCGAGCTCATTGGGGGGGGGAGGGCTGTAATACATTGTAACCATCGATCTTCCTCCATGAGAGTTGTTGGATCTGGAGCATTGACTTGGGTCTCTCCTAACATATGACCTAGAAAAAGAATTTTTTAGTTGAATATTTTTTTAAAAAGATTAAAAAAAAAACCTTTATATTATTTCATTCATGTTCAAACTTTTAAATATAGTTCAAACATAAATAAAACATGATTCTAAGGATTGATTTTGAAATAATGATTTTGAGTTTGATTCACGAAATAATCTTCTTGGAGGAATAGAAGAAATCGGTTTCATGAGACAAGGATAGGCTTGTATAAAGCATTGGATTTGGAGAAACTAGATATTATAATTATGATCAAATGGATGCTAGGTTAGGAAAACTTGACTCATCAAAACTTTATAAAGCAAAAAATAGGGATAAATTGCAAAGACTTACTAAACGTTTGAGATGATGGAAAATAGGCATTTCTTTCCAAAATTTCAAAAATTTTGGTGATGTCAATTAATGTTACAACATAGACTCCATATGGGGATGGTTTCTCCCCGCGAGACACCAAAGAATATGCAGACCATTTTCTTTCAACCCTTTCTTGAAAACTTGTGTCTGACCATTACTACAATTCTTCGAACCCTCTAAACGGACTCATCTATGTTCTCTATGAATGTTTGTACCATTTTCACTCTTTAATATCTATGCATGATCCAGGCCATCTGTAACACACTCACTACGACATAATAAAATTTTCGCTTTTCCTCAAGGGACAGAATCCCCGAAGTCCTACAGGGGCCTAGCGCAGGCTAGTTCTTTCCTGTTCACCTCCCTGTGATCGTGGGTTTGGACCACAGGCCAAACAAACCAAGCGCCTTTTCGTGTTTCGCGACTCAGCGATACAAGTGAGTCCAATCTTAAAGGTAGAATGGCGAGGGGGCTCCGGAATGAAACCCTGGCCGTAGATCTGGGCGTGTAGATTTTGGCCGTCCAGATCTACCCACTGCTTAACGACAAAGAACTAGCTCCCTTTCTTTAGTCCCTATCTCGATAGGACCACATACAGGCCTAAATGTAAGCGTATTTCACAACTCACGAGTCGTGAGTTGAAGATCCTCGAATTTTCTTCACCAATCGCCGATACTCAAGATTCTGATATGGTATGGGCCCTCCTTATTAGCGTTCTCCACGCGTAACCGTAGGCTAGGGCTTAAATACCGACGCCTCTCACAACTCACACCTTCATGAGTTTGTGGGTTGAACTCTCATTCCCTCCTATTGCGATCTCTCGAGACGCAACAAGTCAACGCCGGGTTGACTCCTTCCTTGACAATTTTCTCTATTCGCAACATCGCGGGTTGAAGTGTCGAGCCTTCACGCTCTTATCCCGCGAATCCCCGAGAGGCGAGAAATCAATGGAGCGTTGACTCCCTTCTCTAGGCGACGCGTGTCCACCTGTCGACCACGTGGGCCCCACCTTGGGGTTCTGCCATGTGTCCACACCCGTATCTCGGCTCTCGGCACTTCGCGACTCCTGCAGTCGATATGAGGTCCACTCAACCTCCGATCCTCCGAATGCACGATACGCACAGTGAGGCTCTGATCCAACAGTCATTTGCGTCCTGGATCCTACGGTTGTCGTCGCTCCTCGCAATTTCACAACTTGAGTTGTTGGGCCTTTGTGCTCCTCTCTTACAAGAACCCGAAGTACAAGAAGTCAACATAATGTTGACTCCCATTTCAAATGACACATGTCCAACACCTTTCACCACTTCTCCCTCTCTCTGGGCATCCTATCGTTACACCACCTGTCAACCATGTGGGTCCCACCAAGAGGACGTACCACGTGTTGCACAAGATCTTGCAAATCACATGCTCAGGACATCTACAGTCGAAATTGATTCCCCTCAACCTCCGAGACCCTTATATGCGATATGGTGAGGAGGTCCTGACTCAATGGTTGCCTCTACTTCTTGCTATTCGGTACTTCACGACTCCAAGGGTTTGGTCTTCCACCTCCAAACTCATGAATCCCTGATACGCGATGTATCGAGACGTCAGATCCCATGGTTGTCCTTCCTCTCTGATCAACGACCCAGATCACATCACGATCTCGCGACTCGGGACTTCATGACTCTAGGAGCCTGGTCATCCACCTCCAAACTCACGAATCCCCAATNCTCATGGACGGTCCTGATGTCTTCGGGACTTTCAGGATGTAGTCGAGTTCACTCTCCTACCTAAGTAAAGGTTAAGTTCAATGACTTATAGAGCTCCGATGGGTCCCTGGGATCTATAGTCTAGGATCCCATCGCTATTTGCGAAGGCTGAGAGGGCGAGGTTTTAACGCCTATGCTCCTTCTCTAGATCCATCAGTGTTGACAACCTTGGGGTATTCTCGAAAGGATTCTGACCGCTCATTTACCAAGCGATAAGGTATTTTCTTTCTATATTTGAACTCGCTATCCCTTATGAGCTTGAATCACGAAGTTCAAATTCTCGGAGCTTTAGGCTCCCATGACCCTGAGACCTTAGAAAGCTACTCTTTCTTGCATAAGGGTTCCAAACCCGAATTGCATGAACCCTTAGACAGTTCTCAGGCAATTATCATTGATCTTAATCGAGCCTCTGGTAAGGTTCAGTATGGTTACAAGGTTTATGGGGTAATTCTCGGAAAAGAGTACTCTCAAGGGGCCTTCCCAAAATATTACGAGAAATTAAGCAAATAAGACGATTCTCGGTGGAGCGAACTCATGTCCTAGATTTAATCATTTGTGCAGAAAACAACTATTGTGTGTAATCATACACAGGCATCCATCCTATCAAATCAAACGTTAGGTAAACACTTCTATTCAGAACGATTTACAAGCACATAAAAATGAACATGCGATTATGGCATTAACTTCAAATCACACTTATCAAAAATAACACCAGAGGTGATGCAACTATTGAGAGGGGTGCTCGTTTCCACCCAACCATAGGCTCAACGACTCCCAACGGATTTACCACTAGCCACCCCCGAGCTGAGACCACGATGCTGCGAGACTGCGTCTCGGTTTTCCAATGACCGAGAATGAGGGTTACTCTCCCCCTTCTCTGCTATCACTCACTCTACATATCTCCAAAGTTCTTCCTTCTTCCCTTACATCTGCCCCCTCCACGCTTCTTCCTCATGCATTTTCCTCTTGCGAGGTTGCGTGTGGCGCGATTTCTCTCACGGTGGTCAGGCCAGAGGCTTCTACGGATTGGTATTTCACTTCCCCCATCCCTCATTAATTCCTGAGGATCCATCTACCTACCAACCTGTAAGTAATTTATTTCAGGCCAGCGAGCCGCTCTTGGTTCTCCGGGCCAGTGAAGTCCAAATACAGTATTGGTTTCGGTGGAAGTTAACGCCACCTTTCTAGGTGCCTTCCACCACCTTTCTTCAACCATCATGCTCTCTTTTTCACAATATCCCCTCTCAACAGTCTTGCAATATATATTCATAATATTATTCACATTCATCGACCTTTTTCACAAGGTCAATTTACATCACACATTCACATTTTTGAGTTTGCCACAGTTCTTGGCCAGTATAGTTATTTTTACAAATTGGGGGAAACAGGGTGTTACAATTCCCTCCCCCTTAAAGGAACATCGTCCTTGATGTTCGTATATATCAATGTGACATGCATGTACAGAAGTAAACAAAATCAGATATGCTTATCTCATGGCATCCTCCATTTCCCATGTAGCCTCATCTGGGCCAAAATGTCTCCGCTACACCTTGACCTGTGCAATGGTTCGGTTCTGGAGCGGGGTTTCCTTTCTGTTCAGTATGCACTGAGGTTCTGGTAGAAATTCTCCCTTCGGTTCCACCTAGATCACAGACCAGTCAATTATATGATTAGCATCATGTACATATTTCTTCAATAATGAAACATGGAAAACATTATGTGCTTTTACTGTGGGAGGAAGTGCTAGCCTATAGGCTACAGGTCCCACTCTATCTAGAACCTCAAAGGGTCCACAATACCGAGGTGCCAACTTGGCACAAGCTCCCATTTTCAGAGAACTCTTCCGGGGTCTAACTATGAGATATACATGGTCTCCCATTTTGAACTCTCTTGGAGTTTTCTTTTGATCGGCATAACGTTTCTGTCGGTTCTGGGCGACCTTCGGGTTTTCTTTTATCTAAGTCACCTGCTATTCCATTTCTTTCAACATGTCGGGTCCAAAATAAATCCTATTTACGGGATTAGTCCATATGACTGGAGTGTTACATGGTCTACCATAGAGGGCTTCGAAGGGGCTCATCTTTAAGGATGCTTGGTAGCCATTGTTGTAGGCGAATTCTACCAATGGAAGGTAGTCTTACCACTTCTTGGGTTGATGCATTACATGCATTCTTAGCATGTCTTCAAGTATTTGGTTCACTCTTTTTGTCTTTCCGTCGGTTTGAGGGTGATAGGCGGTGCTAAACAACAATTTGGTTTCTAAGCCAGCCATTAGTGATTTCCAAAAGTTAGAAGTAAATTTTGTGTCTCTATCAGACATGATCTCCTTCGGCATACCATGCAGTTTGAATATCTCCTTCATGAATACCTGGGTGATATCGATTTCTTTGCAAGTGGACTTGACAGGGATAAAATGGGCAGACTTGCTCAATTTATCCACCACTACCATGATGGCATCGTTCTGTTTGGTCGATGTTGGTAATCCAGTGATGAAATCCATGGAGATGGTTTCCCATTTCCATTATGGGATTGGTAGAGGTTGTAACAATCTTGTTGGGTGTCAGTGTTCTTCTTTAACCTGTTGGCACTCTATGCATTTGGCCAAGTACTCGACTATGTCTTTCTTCATTCCAGGCCAATAGAATTGTCTCCTAGTGGCCGTGATCATCTTCTGGTATCCCGGATGACTAGAATAGGGTCTTTTATGTAGTTCATCCAGTATGAACCTCTTCAAGTCGTCACAGTTTGGAATATAAAATCTTCTTCTATAAGTGAGCAGTCCTCCTTCGGTCATCTGGTAGCCTTCATATTTTACTACAGCGGTTTCTTGCTTTAGGTACATGGTCACGGTCTGGACGAAGGGATCTGTTTCTTGTGCATTTTTTATTCTTTCCTTGACATCTGTCTCGCAGGTGCTCACCACTGCCAGGTGAATTGTTTTCATACTTCTACTAAGGGCATCGGCCACCCTATTTTCCTTTCCTTTAATTTTTTTGATTTCGAAATCAAATTTGCTAAGGAGGGCCATCCACCTAGCTTGCCTAGCATTGAGCTTTGGTTGATCAAAAAAGTATCGCAATCCGCAGTGATCTGTCATAAGTACAAACTTTCTTCCCAGGAGGTAATGCCTCCACATTTTCAAGGCATGCACCATGGCAGCCAGTTCTAGATCATGGTTCACATAGTTGACTTCATGCTTATTCAATTTTCGGGATTCATAGTAGATAACACTTCCTTTCTGCATAAGGACTCCTCCGAGCCCTTCCTTACAGGCATCTGTGCACATGAGGAAGTCATCTTTTGGGTCGACGATTTTCAGCACAGGTGCATGGGTCAGTAGATGTTTCAAGGTTTGAAATCTTTCTTCATATTTCTGTGTCCACAGGAATTTTGTCCCCTTCTTCTGGAGGGCATTGATTGGAAAACTAATCATGGAGAATCCTTTTATAAATCTCCTATAGTATCCTTCTAGTCCAAAAAGGATCTGATGTCTGAAACATCCTTTGGGGTAGGCCATTCCATGATAGACCTGATTTTGTCAGGGTCTACCGCTACTCCTTCTTCGGAGAGAACATGGCCTAAGTAATGTATTTGCTTCTGGAAGAATTCTCATTTGTTGAATTTGGCATAGAGATGATGTTCTCTTAGCACTTGCAGCACAAGTCTAAGATGCTCTTCATGCTCTTTTTTGTTCTTGGAGTAAATTAATATATCGTCAATAAAGACAAGAACAAATTTGTCTAGGAACTTGTTGAGTACATTGTTCATCAAGCATATAAAATTGGCAGGGGAATTTGTCAACCCAAATGGAACCACCACAAACTCATAATGACCATACCTCGTTCAGAAAGTAGTTTTATGGATGTCTTCACCCTTGATTCGGACTTGATGGTATCCCAACCTCAAATCAATCTTTGAGAAAAAATACGCACCCCCCAATTGATCGAACATGTCATCGATCCTAGGCAAGGGGTACTTGTTCTTTATGGTTACCTTATTGAGTTTCCTATAATCTATACACAGTCTAAGGGTACCATCCTTCTTTTTCACGAACAGGACTGGTGCTCCTCATGGAGACACACTGGGTCGAATATAGCCTTTATCCATCATTTCTTTTAATTGCATCTTGAGTTCAACTAACTTGGGTGTGCTCATATGGTAGGGTGTCCTAGACACTGGCATCGCTCCTGGTGCAAGTTCTATCGAGAAGTCTATGTCCCTTCTCCGAGGTAAACCCAGTACCTCCTCCGGAATCACATCTCTGTATTCTCTCAGGATAGGGTGATCATCAATGCTTCGTTTGTCACCTTCGATTGTTTTCAACACCTATATTGCATATAGGGGACATCCCTTTCGGAAATACTTTCTCATTTGCAGAGTTGATATTTGTCTTACCAAGACAGGTTTTCGGATCCCTTGAAGGGTTATCCTCTCCCCTTCCTTACTTACACATTCTAAGGTCTTATGGTAACCGTCCAATCTGGCTTTATGGGAAGTTATCTAGTCCATACCAATCAATAGATCATACGATCCCAGGGGTAATAAGTTAAGGGTTGTTTGGGTGGAAAATCTACCCAACATCAATTTGCAGGCTGGTATAACCTTTGCTACCCTTCTTCTGGTGCCAGTGGATAATTGTACCAACCATGGCTTGGTATGTTTTTGTGGCTGTAGTTTACACTTATCAACAGCTTTAGGGGCTATATAACTCAAATTTGAACCAGGTTCAATTAAAACAGACACTAGATGGTTGGAAATCATACCTTCTATTTACACTACTGAAGCTTGGTGGTCATCTTGGTCATCATCCAAGGCTGCATAAATTTGTGGCACACTCCTGGCCACATCATTGAAGGTAGTAGCTTCTTGGATGTTATAAATCCCTCGAGCATTCTGTTGTCATTGTGGGCAGTCTCTCAGGAGATGTTCTTCTCCGCAACCCCAACATTTCAAAGGTTCTCTCTTTGGGTTATCATTCTTCACTGATATGGGTCCAAAAGTTTTATTTCCACTCAAGGAGGGAAAATTCTGTTGGTGCATACTCTGGGTAGGAAAGTTCATTCTTGGGTTCTTCTTGTAGTTCTTAAATCCTGGGGGTTTAATTCCCCTTTTCTGAAATCTTGAACTATTCTTCTGTTTCCATCCTTCGCAAGGTTCTGCTCGATGCCCAAACTGTTCATGACAATAGGTTTCCTTTCGAATAGTGTCTTCTAGAGTCTTTGGCTCATCAAATTCAATTCTATTCCGATAGTCCTTAGGTAGTTCACTGATGAAGCATTGAACCTTTTCCTTTTCTGCCTTGATATAGGGTACATACCTCAACAAATCGAGGAATTTGTTGACATATTCTTCTATAGTAAGTTGTCCAAGTTTGAGTTCATAAAACTCTTTAGTCTTTTCATCGAAATATTTTTCCGATAGATACTTCCTCCGGAAGTATTTCTCAAACCGTTCCCAAGACAGGTCCTCTTCGCGAACCCCTTTCACATTCTTAAGGTCTTCCCACCGAATGGAAGCCTTTCCGTTCAAGTTGAAGGTGGCCACTCAGGCCTTCATATTTTCTGAGAAGTCATGGACTCTGAAATACTTCTTTAGTCTAAGTATCCAGGCCTCTGCTTCCTCTCCCTTCTTTATTTCACCGTCGAAGGAGGATGGTTTGGCCTTTCTGAATTCTTTGAATTTTCGACCTTTGGAAGGCTTTTGCTTCTTCTGTTTCTTTCGGGAATAGGAATTGGTTCTACTGCTAGAAGAGCCTTCTGAATCATCAACTTCCTTCTCAGAGGAATCACTCGGCACTGGTCCTTTACCTCTGAGGTGGACCTTTTTCGAGGTGCTCCTCTCAGTTTGGCCACTAATATGACCATGTTTCTGAGTTTCAGGTTCATGTTGCATTTGTCTTTGTAGATCGGATAAACTCTGCAGTAAATCTGCGTTAATTTCTTTTTTCTTTTCTTGTTCTTTCATCATCCTTTCATTGTCAGCCTTACAACTTTGTAATTCAACCATGAGGCTCCTCACAGTCTCGACTAGATCTGGAGGGGTCCCTACTTCCCTCCTTTCGTCAGACTCTTTGTCTCTATTGTGGGAGCCTTCTCCCACTTCATGGTGAGTCACCATACTATGCGTTGATATTTTCCCGCAGTTGATCTTCTTCTTATGTGCAAAAGAAAAAACGTTGGTTGTTAGTCAATATTTATATTTACTTATAACCAGTACATAATTCATATTTTCACATGTACACACACACAATAAGGGTTTTTCATTATTAACTTCGTCTTTTGATTAGGAAGGTTTAGACAGGGGGTTACTCTTTTTAAGAGTGTTCCGAACGAAGCTTTTTCACAACTCGTTCATGAGCCCAAGCAGGCCAAGTGTTGTAACCATGCTCTGATGCCAATTTGTAACACACCCACTACGGCATAATAAAATTTTCGCGTTTCCTCAAGGGATAGAATCCCCGAAGTCCTATGGGGGCCTAGCGCAAGCTAGTTATTTCCTGTTCACCTCCCTGTGATCGTGGGTTAGGACCACAGGCCAAACAAACCAGACGCATTTTCGTGTTTCATGACTCAGTGATACAAGTGAGTCCAATCTTAAAGGTAGAATGGTGAGGGGGATCCAGAATCAAACCCTGGTCGCAGATCTAGGCGTGCAGATTTTGGTGGTCCAGATCTACCCACCACTTAATGACAAAGCACTAGCTCCCTTTCTTTAGTCCCTATCTCGATAGGACCACATACGCACTTAAATGAAAGCACCTTTCACAACTCGCGACCTCGCAAGTCGTGAGTCGAAGACCCTCGAATTTTCTTCATCGTTCGTCGATACTCGAGATTCCGATATGGTATGGCCCCTCCTTATTAGTGTTCTCCATGCGTAACCATAGGCTAGGGCTTAAATACCGACACCTCTCGCAACTCGCACCTTCATGAGTTCGTGGGTTGAACTCTCGTGCCCTCCTGTTGCAATCTCCCGAGATGCGACAAGTCAGCGTCGGGTTGACTCCTTCCTTGACACTTTTCACTATTCTCAACCTCGCAGGTTGAAGCATCGAGCCTTCATTCTCTTATCCCGTGAATCCCTGAGAAGTGAGAAATAAACGGAGCATTGACTCCCTTCTCTAGGCGACGTGTGTCCACCTGTCGACCACGCGGGCCCCACCTTGGGGTTCTTCCACGTGTCCAAACCTGTATCTTGGCTCTTAGCACTTCACAACTCTTGTAGTCGAGACGAGGTCCACTCAACCTTCGATCCTCCGAATGCATGATACGCGCGATGGGGCTCTAATCCAAAAATCATCTACATCCTGGATCCTACGGTTGTCATCGCTCCTCGCGATTTCGCGACTTGAGTTGTTGGGCCTTTGTGCTCCTTTATTACGAGAACCCGAAGTACGAGAAGTCAAAAGAATGTTGACTCCCATTTCAAACAACACGTGTCCACCACTTGTCACCACTTCTCCCTCTATCTGGGCATCCTATCGTTACACCACTTGTCAACCACATGGGTCCCACCAAGCGGATGTACCACATGTTGCACAAGCTCTCGCAACTCGCAAGCTCGGGACTTCTACAATTGAAACTGAATCCCCTCAACCTACAAGACCCTGATATGTGATATGGAGAGGAGGTCCTGACTCAATGGTTGCTCCTACTTCTCGCTATTTGGGACTTCGCGACTCCAAGGGTTTGGTCTTCCACCTCCAAACTCATGAATCCCCGATACGCGATGTATCGAGACGTCATATCCCACGACTGTCCTTCCTCTCTGATCAACGGCCCATATCACATCGCGATCTCACGACTCGGGACTTTGTGACTCCAGGATCCTGGTCTTCCACCTCCAAACTCACGTATCCCCGATACACGAAATGGTCAGATCTCTGCCACCTGTCCTCCAACATGGACAGTCCCGATGTCTTTGGGACTTTTGGGACGTAGTTGAGTTCACTCTCCTGCCTAAGTAAAGGTTAATATCGACGGCTTATAGAGCTCTGATGGGTCCCTGGGATCTACGGTCCAAGATCCCATCGCTATTTGCGAAGGCTGAGAGGGCGAGGTGTTAACGCCTACGCTCCTTCTCTAGATCCGTCAGTGTTGACATGCTTGGGGTATTCTTGAAAGGATTCTGACCGCTCATTTACCAAGCGATAGGGTATTTTCTTTCTATATTTGAACTCACTATCCCTTCTGAGCTTGAATCACGAAGTTCAAATTCTCGGAGCTTTAGGCGCCCATGACCCTGAGACCTTAGAAAGCTACTCTTTCTTGCATAAGGGTTCCAGACCCAAATTGCATGAACCCTCAGACAGTTCTCGGGCAATTATCCCTGATCTTAATTGAGTCTCTGGTAAGGTTCAGTATGGTTACAAGGTTTATGGAGTAATTCTTGGAAAAGAGTACTCTCAAGGGGCCTTCCCAGAATATTACGAGAAATTAAGCAAATAAGACGATTCTTGGTGGAGCAAACTCATGTCCCAAACTTAATCATTTGTGCAGAAAACAACTATGGCATGTAAGCATACACATGCATCCATCCTATCAAATCAAACGTTAGGTAAACACTTCTATTCAGAATGATTTACAAGCACATAAAACTGAACATGCAATTATGGCATTAACTTCAAATAACACTTATCAGAAATAACACCAGAGGTTATGCAACTGCTGAGAGCGGTGCTCGTTTCCACCCAACCGTAGGCTCAATGACTCCCAACGGATTTACCACTAGACACCCCCAAGCTGAGACCACGATGTTGCGAGATTGCGTTTCGGTTTTCCAGTGACCGAGAACGAGGGTTACTCTCCCCCTTCTCTGCTATCACTCTCTCTACATATCTCCAGAGTTCTTCCTTCTTCCCTCGCATATGCCCCCTCCGCGCTTCTTCCTCACACATTTTCCTCTTGCGAGGTTGCGTGTGGTGCGATTTCCCTCGCGGTGGTCAGGCCCGAGGCTCCTACGGATTGGCGGTTCACTTCCCCCATCCCTCATTAATTCCTGAGGAGCCATCTACCTACCAACCTGAGAGTAATTTATTTCGGGCCAACGAGCCGCTCTTGGTTCTCCGGGCCAGTGAAGTCCAAATACGGTATTGGTTTCAGTGGAAGTTAACGCCACCTTTCCAGGTGCCTTCCACCACCTTTCTTCAGCCATCGTGGTCTCTTTTTCAGCATATCCCCTCTCAGTAGTTCTACAATATATATTCATAATATTATTCACATTCATCGACCTTTTTCACAAGGTCCATTTACATCACACATTCACATTTTTGAGTTTGCCATAGTTCTTGGCCAGTATAGTTATTTTTACAAACTGGGGGAAACAGGGTGTTACACCATCTCTGAAAATTCTTTGCTCTAATTTGAAACTCTGCTTATTCTCAACTTAGTTGAAATAAATTTCTTCTACACTGAAATCAAAATACTTTGCAAACTGAAAAGAGACCGTTCTAACTACTGAACTAAAAATTGAAATTATGCTCAAACTCCAAGCTTATTTATATACAATCTACTCCTACACTAATCAACTCAGACATCTTGATCAATTATATGTATACTTCTAGTGCAACCAACAAAGAAAATAACTTCTTGAATGATCCATTCCTTCATCATTTATAATCAGCATGTAAAGTATGAATAATAGAAAATCCACATGCAACTTGATTCCATACTTACAGTGAAATAATGATAAAAAACTCACACAACCTGGTGATTTTAAGTGAGCTACTAGAGGATCTTCATACTAATATAAAATGGACACCTGATCATCCATAAGATTATTATCCTGGTTCGAAAATCTAAAGTCCTTTTCCAGTATATTCATTTCTCTAATGAAATAAGTTTTTTCCACTAACGCATCTCCAAGTGATCTTTGTTTAAGATCATAAATCTCTAAGTCCTTAAGAATCATGTGAAACAATGTATTTATTTGTGACTCATCATTAGGAAACTCATACACATCATAAACTAGTCCAATGTTGTATACGTATGCTTATGTGAATGTAGAAATATGCTCCCTAAAACCTTTTTCTATGCCTTTATAGCTGTCATACAATGGCCTATAAATCTCGTAAGTTGGTATGATGATGTAAATTCCCGTGGATAAGGACTGCAAAATCTGCTCTTCTTCCTGCTGATTTCTAGAAGCTTGAATATCATGATTAATATCAGGAGAAAAAGTAATATTATGTTCAAGAGAGTCCTGACTATGTTTTTCTACAGAATGAAGAAGTACTATACCTTGTTGAAAATCTTCATGGGCATATTCATAATCACTATCTAGAGATACATCTTCATGTAATTTAACTGAAATATCTACATCGCTTTCAATGTTGTAATAAGTATGGTCCTTCATCTCTTAATCATAGTCTTCATCAGTAGATCCTTTATCCCCGTGATTGTCTTGAGGTACCTATTCTTTTAATTCTTCTTTATAACAATGCTCATAGAAAAGTTCAAATGGATAAAATATTTTGCAGTGATAATGAAACAGTGTATGAAAATATTTCAGAAAAGCTATACAAGTAGTAGGTAAAGATTTACACCATTATCTAGCATCTCAATCCAACGATATCATGAACATTTTCATCTATACACCTTCATGGAAAATTCTCAGTTGATGCATGCACTCATGAAAATATATTAATTGTTATGCTAGACAATCATCATCATCTTCTTTGAACCTTGGAAGACAATCTCCCTGGTCTTTTGTAGTAGGACTAACATTAGGAAAAATAGGAACATCTGAAAAATAAAAAGGAGCATACCTTGCAACTATCTTTTCAGCAAATGAAGTTGACATTGAAACACAATGGAGTCGCCATTGAAATCACAGTGGAGTCTCCAGTTGAATAACCACATAGCCTATGTGTGATCCTTGTTCACCTTCAATAACTAGATATGATCTTGATAAAACCCTGGGGAAAATATCTCAAACCTTCGTCCTTGGAAACAATGCAAAAAATAATTTTGTAACTTGAGATGGTTCATGGTTGTCTAGAAACCATGCAAAGACATATTTAAACCAACTTTAGGCTGGCTCTCTCATATTATTAAAGAACAATGGTTGCCCACTCTTACTAAACAATAATTATAACAATTAAACACATGATGCCAAATTTAAAAGTAATGAATTGGGTAGACAAGATTAATAAAAGATAAGGCAAAAAACTAGATTTAGAATAGGTAATCTCTAAGATCAAAGAGCTATTCCTTTGGGCATGGAGTCTCATTGTATTGAGCACAAAATCTTAGTAATATATGTGAAATAAAATATGAAGATAATTAAGTCTCAAATCTAGTAGAGAGAAATACAAACTTATTAAATATGAAACAAAAAATACGAACATTTAAATCTCTACAATTTTAAACATGAATCAAGAGAAAATCTAGGCATCTCTAAAAAAATATAGTCAAGAATGCAATATGTAAACAAAATTTGAATCTATAACCCAATGTGAAAAAAGTAGTTAACAATCACATATCACCATTGAAATCTTTTCCATTAAAGAAATAAATTCATCTCCTGTAAATCAAATTGAATTAGAAATATAACATGCTGGAAAATGTAATAAATAAAATACTTAAAAGTAAAGAAGAGAGGGATCAACAATGAAACAATAGGAATCGATGGGAGTTCTCTTGATTCAGAAATAAAAATAATAATTTCCCATAGGTCTTACAACCAAAGTACACAGTTTTGCTGCCAGAATTATGTTCTAACTCCTCCTTCAGAGTCTTCTGCTAGTGATTTTACATATCTCAAGTGTTGAAGCCTTGACATTAAATATGCAACTATTTCTAAAAATAATTTTTAAATCAGGTCAAAGATTTGACAGCTCAAATCCATGCGCTATCTCATTCCCCCAAAATGAGGAATTATGTTGCTTATATAATTAATAATCCTTTTTCTTCTAGATGATCTACCACCTTTCAGTTTTTTTTACTGTCAATATGGGTATGGTCTGTCCTTAACACCTAGGTATATGTTGGTTTAGCTTGATTTGGTAAAAGTGTTATAATCTCTAAAGATGCTCATAACTGGACAGAAAGATGAACATGTGTTTCTATTCAGGAATAAAAATTATGTTTTGGGTGTGAATTATCTGACAAGTTGTATGTGTATAGGGTTCTATTCATTTCGGCTAGTTCTCTATCATCCAGATGCGCCAAACAAAATACTCTATGTGAAAGAACAAAGCTGGAATTCATCCTGCTCCAATGCAATATATTGAAAGCTAGATGCAAGATCTAGTTCTGACCTTATAGTGTATGATAATATTGTTCCAAAGGTCAACCATTTTTTCACAGTGAGCTTGAGCCGAACCACTGGGTTTTAGCAGGTATACAATTGATTTTAGCAATATCCTTTGTAGGTGTAACTAGCTCACTTGGACGACAAAATGAATTTATGGCACTTCTTGGAACATCATCTCTTGAAAAGGGTATGGCTCACTGTTATTTGCAACGGATATCTCAAACATATTCAATTATGTTGTAGGCTAAAGATTCTATGAAATGATGTTTTTTTCGAATATTTGTCCAAAATCTGATAAGAAATTGTTGGATTAATAGATTTGATGTTTTTTATCAAGGATATTTGCCCAAAATATGGTGATAAATTATTGTATCACCGAATTCCAATATCATTGCCAACCCCTTCACTGGAAGAAAACCCTCCCACTCAATTGTCATACAATGATTTTATACAAAGTGCCATCACAACAACCCATTGAAAATCCTAGTATTGACAATTTTGCATTCCAACCCATAGGTTCAAGCAATTTGTGATCCAATACTCACAATTAGGAAAGCCAAGGTTTAATGAATTTTTTTTTGGAAGAAATAGATTCCAATGAAGAGTTATGCCATAAATTCTTCATAAAGGTATGAACTCTATCCATATTTCCGTTGCAGATCCGGATGAGAAGAATTGTTTTAAAGAATAAATGAGATCTGTCATTGAAGTGGCGATATTTCGACCTTAAAACCTCAACATTGATACCCTGTGAAGTATGTTTGTATCAAAAGATCATATAATGGTCACCATTGGATTGTAAGATCTAGTTTCTTTCCAGAAAACCCTTATCTGACGTATACACTCTGAATATTTGTTTTGGAGATGCATAAATGTTACAATTTCCAGATCTTTTTTCTCACTAAACGAGATAGTATCTCCATTACAAAGTCTACCATAGGATGAAATTTTCCAATTTCTTGAATAACAGTACACATGAACAACAATGGCAGGGGAGTCTGTTCAACCAGTTGATTCAACACTTTTGCCAAAACTTGTTGGGTAAACACAGTAAGCTGCTCAAAATATGCAGAACAAGCATCCATTACCTTCTTCAAAGATATTCCATCCTTTTCTAGATCAATTGCATGGATCGAAACCAAAACTTCATTAGCATGACCCATAAGAACTGAACCTTGAAGTATTCGAGCAAGCGCAATTTGGAACTTTGTCAAGTGGAAGATCATTAAGTCGAGGAAAAATTGGCACTACCTTTTCTTTTGACAATGATTCTAGTGGAACTACCTCTTCTTTTGGCACTACCTCTTCTTTTGAGATCATTATGTTAGAATGTGTGTCAGCTCTTCTTCTACACAGACCATCAAATCCACTGTACTAGATGCTCTGCTCAATGTTGTTTGATGTGATCAACATGGAAACCTGTACTCCTTGCCTTTCCAGCTGAGGGCTTCACCATTGACACTTCATGCCTCTACAGTCAAATATTTGCACATCAATCGCATGTTAAACTTCCTCAACACCTCCTCAGGCCACTGCTTGGGCACCTCACATAGAAAAATTGGACCTGCAAGCAAAACAAAGAAGAGTATATATCTAAGGTAGTCCAGCAAAACGAAGGTCTGCAAAGCAACACACCTCTTTCTTCCTCATACCGACTATCATATAGACTAAAGAAGCTTGGATGATCCAAATTAACGCATCAGGGAATCTAATGACTCTGGCCCATAAAATATTTGGGATTAAAATGAATTTGTGCTCCAATATAAAATAACATATCAGTATGGTATATTATTAACCTGTTGTTTCTTTATAAGATAATGCAGTTTATCATCCCAACCAGGAAGTCTCGCTTTCCTCCACCAGCAAGACGATTCCATAACAGTGGAACAGATTGATGTCGAACATCACTAGGGCTACCTGCTCCAGACCCCACGCCATCGTGACGACATAAATCTCTTAAACAATCAATCAGTTTCGCAGAGCAGCCATAAAAACAATATCAACGGGGTTCGATGGCATGGAGATACACGTATCTCGTGGTTATCTGATCCATCAATTTATCAAGGACAACGTCAACGACATATCCGACGAATACACCAAAAGATTTGAGAACCATTGTCATTTCGCCCACGAAATTATGGAGGTCGTATTCATCCATAGCTTCCGTGCAACCACAAAGTTCATTAGAGAGGTTAGGCCTTCCCCATCCCCACACAAATAAAAATACAAATATAGTATACACACATAAAATGTGGAGTAAAAGAGGATACGTGAAATCAGAGAGTATGGGCCACTTGGACATGTCTCTCCTAGATGGAGGCCACATAATGTTATAGTAATAGTCTCCCCACTCCAACTTAAACTCTCCATCTAGAGAATATCTAACTTTGTTGCCATAGCCAACAGGGTTTTGTGCTTCATTAGCGTAGGTTTCCTTCTCTTCAATGGGGAGCTAGAAGAAGGCCTTGCTTGCTTCTTGAACACGAGAAATAAGAGAGTCAAGGATTTCATGATTTATTATCTGGAAGAATCCCCAATTCTCTACAGTACCTAAATTTGTGTAGAAATAGTGTCATATTGATCCTCTCGAAGATGAGCACAGGGGACGAGGTTGAACCCCTATAAGTCAATAACAGGAGCAAGGAGGTCGATGGATTCCGACCCTTTGGCTCTAACCCACCACTTAATTTGTATCGCCTATCCTATCTTCATGTCACCGAGCGAGGCTATAACAGGGGTAGTCATCAAGGAGATGCAGTTGAATCAAAAAGATGGACTCGCACATGCCCTCTATTATCTTCACCATGACTGCAATCCGACAATTGTGCAGGGTGACTTGAAGGCTAGCAACATACTGCTAGACGGTCACATGGAGGGCCCATTTTCTGATTTATGCATGGCCAAGCTTCCAGACGACGCCATGTGCTCCATTGTTTATATCTCCCCAGTTAATTTCTTCATTTATAACCATTAATATTCTTTAAGGGACGCAAAATATGACATCTACATCTTTGTAGTGATTCTTCTGGAGATCCTAACAGACATGAAAAAAGCCGACTCAAAAGGGATCAACATTGTTGATTTCATTCAAGGGAAATGCACTGAATTTCAGAGGACGAAAGGCTCTTTCATGGACATTTAAGAAAAAAAAAATATGAACAAGTGGTCGACCATGAAGGAAAATCAGGGCATGTTGATGCTCCGTGTGGCACTGCTCTGCAGCAATAGGCGCCCATTCAGTAGGCCATCTCACTTCAAGAAGTTCCTTTGGAATTACTGTAAACAACCAACAATGTGCAAGAGACTGCATCATACACAGTTGGTGTACAGATGTATCGCCTAAGGAAGGTGTGGAAAGTAATTTCACACTTGTTGAGGCTCTACATGAAGCATGATGCGCCTAAGGTCATTATATTATTTTTTGTTCGTGTTTTCCACACCATTTCGAGTTCGAACGATCCCCTCTGCATCCTTAGCCATAAGCAGGCTCCATTAAATCCCTTGGTTGCGTTGTTTTGGTTTCTACTTTATTTAATTGGACTACTTAGATTTTCTTATTGTTTGGTCAAAATGGAAAATCATTCCATTCACCTCAAGTGGTCGAGGTTAAGTTATCTTTGATAAAACAATTTCATAATTTCTCACATTACAATTTGGAAGAAAACCATGAAAAGTACAGTTGTTGTAACCATGAAGGTTTCATCACATGTCGTTAGAATATCAATCAGATTTTCGCAATATCTTGAGTAAATGAATGCATGTCATATTTTCTTTCATGTTTGACTTATTAAATTTTTAAAAATATAAAAGGTGAGTTAATAAATGGAAAAATTCAGTTTTTGATTTATTATGTGATAAATTTTGTTTGAAAATGTTTTCTTTTCAAATACATAGAATCATCCAAATAAATATAACATTTCTTTTGCATTTCTTTTCAGGATGGGGCTATATAAGATAAAACCAATAGACAGAACTAACATTTAATTGTTTTAATCTTTCTTAAAAACTTTGAAAAGTCTTTTAAAGCTTCCCTTTACGATATATTTTGATTTTTTTAAATCACTTTTTAAATAACATATTTTAGATAATATTCTTACCTGCATATTGATCAGAATACTTTGAATATATATATCGTACGAGCTATCTACTTTGATTACACTAATCTCTTCACATTTTTAAAATAAAAAATTATAATATTATAATTCTTATTTACAATTCTATATATTGTTTTAATATAATCAACGTACACACGGTAAATGCACTCAAGGAAAGCAAAAAAGAGAGATAAGTGAGAGCGTGCTTATCACTGATATAAGGTTTGATAATTAAGGTGGTCCAAGTGGTTGTCTCTAACATATTCTGGCTCTCCAACTAGATTTACTAACACCCAACCAAAGATCAACGCCCTTCCCGACTGCTTATTTCTGAGAGACTATGGAGTGACCGACAGGTTGCCTTGGACTTCGATATTCATTCTCTCATTTAGTTTCCATGGCCACCATATCGCATAGAACATATATCACATGGACTTCAACGACGTTGTCTTCAAACAATCTCATTCAAGCTTCCAACAATGGCACCCCTTCCCTAAAGGCAGGGACTTGCTTCTCTACAGTTCGTCTTGTTTCATTCATGTTCAAGCTTTTAAATATAGTTTAAACATAAATAAAACATGATTATAAGGATTGGTTTTGAAATAATTATTTTGAGGTCGATCTATGACACAATATTCTTTTAGAGGAATAGAAGAAATTGATTTTATGAGACAAGGATAGTCTTGTATAAAGCATTGGTTTTGGAGCAATTATATCTTATAATTATTATCAAATGGATGTTAGGTTAGGAAAAATTGACTCATCAAAACTTTGTAAAGTGAAATGTAAGGATAAATTGCGGAGACTTACTAAGAGTTCGAGATATGGAAAATATGAATTTATTTTGAAATTTTCAAAACTTTTTGCGATGTCAAATAATGTTACAACAACGATCATGGTGGTTGAGCATAAGTGATGTTTCATATTGTCATAATATTTCTTATGTGATCCTCCCCACACAAATTTGGCTTTGCAACCACCCTTGGTCACTTGGTTGAGAGCCATGCGATATGGGTGAACCCCAATACAAATGTGTGATAGAAGTTGGCAAGGCCTAAGAAGCTTCGAAGCTCAATTAGTGTTTTCAAGGTTGGCCAGTCATGAATGAATTTGATAGTGGCTAGATCAACATGCACACCATGGTCATCTACAATGTATCCAAGGTATTGAACCTTGTTCATTGATCCAGAATCGGATCTGGGAGCTTGATAGGGCTCAGAAAGGCCTAAAAATCAAATTTCTTATAATGGATTCAAAACAGACGTGTGTGTAGGCCTTGTCGATACAAACCCAACACAACTTGATCGGTCTCAAATGGACATCGCATGCTCCTAATATCGCGTTCTATTCATTTTTCCAAATAGGTAAAAAGTCAAGTGGAAAAAAGTCAATGTTGACATCAGCATGACGTCATGTTGACGTAGCATTGAGACACGTGGTAGCACAATAGTAGGTTGACTAGGTAGATGACAGTGGTCCAATCTCGTTTCGACAAGTGGCACATTTTGCGGTCAAAATAAAAGGTGCAACTTGGCCCAGACGTGGGTTGCCACGTGGCACCCCATCATTTGTTGGATGGTTAAAAATTTTGGAGCTTCATGGGGTTCGACCCCGTGACCTCTTGGTAGGAGAAATTCCTTGGGGAAGGTCGAATTTCCAACGTTCTAGTGGAGGGGCTTGTTATTACAAGTCCAAATTATTATATATAAAGTGTGTTTAATGTTAAAGTGGAGGCGGAAGGGGGTTGGGGCCAAGGCCCATCCCACGATTTTATTATACACATGACCACAGGCCCGACGCTACTCCACTCCACAGTTTGACGCAATATTTGGGGCATATTGTTAGCACCTGCCTGCCATAGATTCGGGGGCGATGACCAGGTGGTTGGGCACATTCGTTGGGGGGCACGGTCCTATTACAAATCACCATGTGACCTATACCTGTGGAGGAAGGGCCAGCGCGCAACCCCTAGGGGGCTGGCGCTTGGGCATATATATTTCCATATGACCATTTTTAGGGGGCGCGTGCCCGGGGCTAGGGGCTTAGCCCATAATATATGCAAAAAGTGGTTTTGTAACTATATAATAGTGATTTTGTATTGATTTTAGGCCTGTTATTGGAGATTTTTGTCCAATATTGGGGGATATTGGGCTCTTTTTGAGGCTAGATCTTGGGGGGAACTTGGAATATGGTTACCAACTTCATATATATATATATAATCTAGGCCATGAGAGGATATTCAGAGAAGGTTTATGCTGAATATTTTCCAATCCAAATCCATTTTTATGCAGGGAAGTGGTTGAGGAACACACCTTTGCGGGCCATTTATGGGGGCTCCGGTCATCCGATTTGAGTGTCGCTTCTTCTGTTGGGTTCTAAAGATCTGGTAGAACAAGACCAGATCATTTTTGTAACCTTTTTTCATTGTTTTGATGTACTTATTGAGCTTTGAATATAAATAAGAAAGCCTCACCCACTAAGAAAAAGGCTCGAAGACGTAGGCAAGATTATCGAACTCCATTATCACATTGGTGTTATGGTTTACTATTGTTTTGTGCTTCATTTCAGTTATGTACATGTTTATATGGTTGTGATAACTTCTCATATCTTCTTCCTCTTTCATTAAGAATTCCAAATTGGTTAAATAACACATTCTTAATAACTCAACCATAGTCGTGTAAAAGATCTTTTCAGATCATTCATGCCAAAGTATCATTTCTCTAAGTTAACATATAAATTGTGTTACCGTTGAGTGTGGAGGACTCGTTGAATGGGTTGCAAATGTTTTGCCCAACTTTTGTTGAAGACGAGGATGTCATCTAGATATACATCTAGAAAGGAATTGGTGAAGGGCCGCAAGATGTCATCCATCAACCTCATGAAGGTGGTTGGGGAATTTGTCAAGCCAAAGGGCATGGCCAACCACTTGAAAATACCTTCTTTAGACTTGAAATCATTTTTCCATACATTAGTATGTTCTATGGGGACCTGGTGGTAGTCGAACTTCAGATCAATCTTACTAAAGTACTTGACACCCTTGAGCTGGTCGAGAAGGTCATCAATTCGGGGAATTTGATACCGATTACCGATTGTGATTTTGTTCAAGCTCTACAATCAATACAAAGTCGCCAGGTATTGTATTTCTTCTGTACAAGAATGATTGGGCTTCTTCAATGTGAGGATATTGGTCAAATATTCCATTTTTTGAGGAGCTCTTGGATCTGGCGCTTGATTTCCTCATTTTCCAAGAGAGAGCGCCAATACACTAGCCTGTTAGGAAAAGGCGTTCCAAGTGATAGCTCAATTGAATGCTTGACCTGGAAGTGTAGAGGAAACCTGGTAGGTGAGGTGAATATGTCCCGATACTCTCCCATGAATTTTTATACTTGCTTCTGCTACATAGAGGATCCCTGTGTAGAGGCCATCGATGTGGCCACGACCTTTTTTTCACTCTGAGAGAGAATCATGAAGAGGAAAAATTTCGCAATCTGAGAGATGAACTTTTCGCACTACTTAGATGAGACCAAAGAAATTGTGGTAGGTGGAGATACCTCTGAGATCCTATACAATTGCTTGCCCACATTAACAATGACACTATGAGGTCTAGACTCATATACAACATGACATTTCTACATATATGGTTGGCCTAAAAGAACATCACAAACTTCAAGTGGGGAAAAATCAAACAATACTTCATCCTTGAAGGCCTTGATGCCATAGGGAAGATGACATTGTTGGATGACACGCAGATCTTGTCCTTAGCTAACCCACTCGATGTTGTATGGGTGCAAATGTAGTATTGCCGACAACTCCAACCGATTCATGACCTCATCTAAGATGAGGTTCTTTTGGCTTCCACTATCAATAATGAAATATAGTGGAACACTCTTCACCCACATCCATGAGTGAGAAAGGTGCTCACCTTCCTTCAACTCTTTTGGTTCATTTGGCTAGATATTGGTGGTAGTGATAGTGGCACTATGTTCTCCACTAACAATCCAATTTTCTTTGTCTAGATATGAATCAGAGTCAGATATTGCATCCCACTCTGAGGATTTCAGATCGGCCACCAATTACTTCTTCGAGCG
>ML799139.1:0-25242 GCA_009831015.1 Picea engelmannii
TATTCTCATCAATATGGATCTTTCTAAATCTTTTGACAAACTAATTTGGAAATATATGTGTTCACTTCTCCTTTCCTTTGGATTCAATGAATCCTAGGTTAATTGGGTCTTGAACCTCACTTTTTATACCTTCTTTTCAATTCTAATCAATGGTGTTCCATCCAAACCCTTCTCTCCCTCTAGATGGATCCATCAAGGGGACCCTATCTCCCCTTTTACTTTTGTTATTATGGTGAAGGTCTCATTCGATACATAAAAGATATTGTTGGGAACATCTTTCTCAAGGGCCTTCCCTTGCATGTTCTATGACCCCCTATTTTGCACAACCAATTTGTTTATGGTACAATGTTGATGGGGGGCCCTATTGCTAGAGAATACCATATAATAATTAGCATCATTAATGAATTCAATGAGGTCTCGGGAACCTATATTAACACTGCAAATCCTAGATATTCTCCTTTAATACCCCCTACGTCATTCAAACCCACATAATCCGCATCTTGGGATTCACTAAGAGCTCCCTTCCATCCAAATAAGTTGGCATTCCCCTCATTGATAATTCTCATTGATAATAAATGGAGTTAGTTGTTCAAATTTGACTTTGTCAAGAAGACACCTTATAAAAAATGCAATAGGAAGAGATTTTAGATTGGGAAGGAGAGGTCCCAAAATTGGCCTCATTGCATGTAATGGTTATTCTTAATGGAATCCTTCTTATCCAGCTCTTTCTCTCTTTCTTGTATTTGTGTGGTGTATTCAACTCATGGATTTTCATCAATGTTCTTGTGATTAATTTCATATAATATTTGTATGTTTTCTCTCCTCCTCTCTCGACATCATGCCTTATAGATATTAGCCCTCAAGATCTAGATCAATGGTATAAGAGCAAGGTTAGCGCTCCATGGGAACAAGGGTTTGAAGCATGTTGTGGGTTCAAATATTTGTAGCAAGAACCAACCTCCTTTTGGTACTCTCAGAATCCATTTGTTGGGCCATACACTGTAAGCATCACAGTTGGTCCACATGCACTAAAAGTTTTTTTGGCCCTTGGATCCTTGTGCACCATTGCAGGAGCATCCATACATGGATTTATCACATTCATTGGCCTGCAATATTTGTAGGGTTTCTGTGTTGTCCTCGGAGGTTATGTGACCTCTACAAAAGTCCATAATTCTCTACAAACCATTGGCATTCTTTGTATGGCCACCATAGAAGTAAAATATTGGACGGAGTGCATGTGACCTCCACACAGGGTTTTATAGGGTCTATAATAGCTCATCAAATTTTTTTTTCTGTCATCTCAAATGGGTATTTTGCGGAATTGTGTTTCATTTCCTAGTTTGAGAAATCACTCTCATTGAAGAGATGCATGTATTTGTTCCGAGACGATCGCGCGTACCTAGCACCTCAAAAATCTTTTTCTCACTCCATGGGCCACCTCAGAACAAATTCCATAGCTCATCGGAAATTTTTTCCCGTCATATCAAATGGGTATTTTGTGGAATTTCATTTCATTTCCTGGTTTGACATATATCACTCATTGAAGATATGGATTTCTATGTTCGAAGACGGTCGCACGTACCTAGAGCTTCAAAAACAAATTTCTCACTCCATGGGCTATCTCAGAAAAAATTCCATATACCGATGGAAATATCTCTTCAGTAGCTCAAATGGGTCTTTGATGAAATTGTATTTCATCACTTGTAGAAGAAGTTATGAATAAATTTGCAAAAGGATGTTCACAATCCCCAAAGTCATGATTTTTCCATATTATTTTTCTAATTTTGGGATTTTATTAAAATTTATTTATTTTTATACCCATGTACAATGCCATTGTCAACTAAGTTATGGTTCAACCACAAACCCATGGTTATGGTTCAACCACACAAAAACCTTCTCTTCGTTGGTCATTGACACATTGTAATCATAATTGTATGATAATGGGGTTTCTCTTTTTAGTATGGGTGAAATGACGGGGACCATCATTTTCTAGGGGGGGAGGATTGATTTGAATCTTAGGGGGACATATAGTATAAGTTCAGATGTTAAAAGTCATAAATCCATATAAGTGTAAAAGGGAGCAGATGAACATGTAATAAATGGAGTTATTTGTTCAAAGTTGACTTCATGAAGAAGACACCTTAAAAAAAATGCAATAGGAAGAGAGTTTAGATTGGGAAGGAGAGGTCCCAAAATTGGCCTCATTGCATGTAATGGTTAGTCTTAATGTAATCCTTCTTCTCCAACTCTTTCTCTCTTTATCATATATTTTTGGTGTATTTAGCTCATTAATGTTCTTGTGATTAATTTCATGGTAGATTTGTATGTTTTCTCTCCTCCTCTCTTGGAATCAAGCTTTCTAGATCTCAACCCTCAAGATTTGGATCACTTTTGGTCCCTAAATCTTGTTTTCTAACTGATGCTTCTAAAATATATCTCGTAAGCCATCATGATCTTCATCTTGTTAGCCTTTGTGGCCCCTAAATACATTATTAAAACTAAATTCTTGTGGAAAGGAAATTATTAATGGATAAAATGGGAACTATTCAATTGGGGGGACCTTTGCAAACCAAAAAAATCGGACGATTTAGGTTTAAGGGATCCTTCCTTCCTCAACCAGATCATGGCTGCCAAGATCTAGTGGAGATGGCTAAAACATCCAAGTGATATCGAGGCTAGGATGTGGAGACTGAAATATACCCTATACATGGAGGAGGTATTGTTAATCAGGTGGAATGCACATCAAAATGGCTCTTTGATTTGGAATGCAACCTGACATAACTGCTCCTTAGTTCAGGAACTTGCTTTTTGTGAAATCAAGGATGGTAGGGATGCTTGTTTTTGGAAGGATTCCTGGAAGAAAATGAAACCATTACATATCTTGGGTACACTTTTGGAAATTCAAAACCACACGAGGCAAGACAGATTCACTCGTGTAGTGGAATATTGGAAAAATAGTCTCTTCCTCCTCTCTATGGTGGGACTAGAAAACCACCCACATGGATATTAGAATTCTTGAAGATGTGGACCTTGGACCTTGGTAAGATGAAGAAGCACTTAGGAAAATCTAGATCAAGCATGGGATAAACATTCTTAGATGGGGACACTCTATGAAAGGTGATGCAGGAGCATTGCTCCAACTCATCAGTGCGTCAGCAACCATCGCAACAATGCACTAGGACTGATTAGATTCCAAGGTGAGAGAAGCACCAGTATTCTCATTTATGGGTTTAAATCTCAAATTTTAAATGTAATTTAATGCAATTAAAGTTTGTAAGGCTTGAGGAAATCTGATCCACTGTATTTGTATAGGGTGTATGTAAAGTTTCCATTAATGGATGACATTTAGATAGATCTAGATCCGACTCGAACTAGATGTCAATTCAAGGTAAATTAATGTAGGTAGGTTAAGGAAGGCGCGAGAAGCCCCTCTTTTGTAAAAATATCATTGTATCGAAAATTCATTAGGAAGATTAGAGACTAGGAGAGGAAGAGAAGACAGGAGAGGAGAAAGAACTGAGACGTTGTTGTAGTCCAGTCTTGTACACATTGTAAAGACCATTTAATATTAATATAAAGAGAAAAATTCCCTACATATGAATATTCGTTTGTATCCTCTATGTGAATGAATGAATATGTTGGTTTCTAAATGTTTTCTGTGCATATATGTGAATTCTATGGATGTTTAAGAGTTCCCTTTGCAGGAATTGATAGATTCCCCTACCTTTGTAGGTTTATGAGTGTTTCTGGACTCTCACGACTATGCAAGGAGTGCACATTAGATTCGTTAGAAAATTATAAAAGGCCAGCACAAGGAGTGAGAAAGAAGTCGTTTAGGAGTTCTGTGAGGAGCGTGCTAGGTGGGCACACCAGAACTGTTCTCAAACTCAGGAGGGAAGGTTGTGCAAGGAGTGCACATAAGAGTTACTGAATACTCTGAGAGCCAGTGCAAGGAGTTTGTAGGTGAGTCTTTATAGTAAAAAGACTCAAAGAGGAGAGGAGAGTGAAAAAAGTGCATAGAGCCAAAATTTCATCTAAGTGTTGGAAAATATTAGGAGAAAGAGTGCAGGTTACTAGGAGGGCACAAGGAGTTGCTAAAATGAACAAAGGGACTGAACCCTTTGAAACTAAAAATATGAAATATTAGGAGAAATAATGCAAGTGTGTGTAGTTCCTATGTAAGGAGTGCATAAGGTCGAGAACATTCTAACTTTCAGACTATAGGAGAAGCATAAGGAGTGCGTAGGCAACCTTCAAAGGTCTCAAGCTGTCAGAGGAGAGATAGTGCAAGTGTGCACAGAGTCCCTGCAAGGTGTGTAGAGGTCAAGAACCTTTTAAGGTTCATATTATGGTATGAGCTCAAGGAGTGTGAAAGAGGTTTTCATAAACTGTTAAGTTCCAAGGAAACTTAGTGCAAGGAGTGTGCCAGAGGCAAAGTATTCCAAGTGCCAAAGCTCAGGCGAAAGAGTATCTTGCTTCCAAGAGGGAAGAAGGATTTGTTGAAGGAGAAAAGGGACAAGTCCCTTTGAAAACCCCAAGAGAGTCGAAATATTAGGAGAGAGAGAATTACCACGAATGCAGACAAAAGCCATAGCCTTTGAAACCTTTTTAAATATCCCATGTTCAAAGGGAAGCAGAGCGGTGAAGGAGGAAGATATAGAAATCATTAGATTGGTTGCAGAAAAAGATATGGACCATTGGATCTAAGTCCATACAGGAGGAGGAGCGCACAATAGTGGAGAACATATCCGACCTGTCAGATCGGAGTGCAAGGATTGAGATCCATTAGATCAAGGTAAGGTGCATGACTGTTAAACCCTTGAAGTCCTTCGGATTTCATGAGTTCAAAAAGTTTTGTGTGTTTGATGTGGAGAAAGAAAATCTCCTGAAGTCATGAAGCCAAAAATTAATCTAGGTCGTTGGTAGACAGGGGCCACGTGTCAGCATATCAAGCGTGATATGGAAGTCCGGTCGCCCAGTGAAATTGGAGCATAGTCGCAAGAGCACAAGAAATCCCGAAGCTTCGAATCTCGGAGCAGACCCTGACTGTTGGTGCCATGAACACGTGTCAACAGATATCACAGTTTGGGAGTGTGACACTTCATTAGATTTGGGTCATCATGTTGACAGGAGGAGAAAATCCTGAAGTTCCTAAGCCCAGAACATATCCCGACCATTGGCGTCAGGGCCATGTGGTGACAGATCAGGAGTTCAAAGACTTAGTTCTCCAGAGTAATTTGGATGTGGGTTGTTAAGGTGTGAGAAATCTCGAAGGCTCGAAGGCTGGAGTAGATCTCAACCATAAGTTGAGGAGGACACATGGACCACAAATCATGACTCCTCACCACTTCGAATTTCGAGGATCCGAGGAGTTTTGAGTGTTAACATCTTGGAAATACCGAAGCCCAGAGTTCCTGAGTCAATATCAACCGTTGCCTACAGACAGAATGAGGAGTGAGCATAGTCACAAGATCACAAGAAATCCCAAAGCTATGAATCCTAGAGAAGATCATGGTTGCTGGCACCAGGAACATGTGTCAACAGTTCTCACAGTTCAGGAGTGTGACACTTCGGTAGATTTGGGTCATCATGCTAGAAGGAGGAGAAAACCTCAAATTTTTGAAGCCCATAACAAATCCTGAACATTGGCATCTGGGCCACGTGACAATAGATCACGAGTTTGAAGACTTAGTACTCCATAGGAATTTGGATGTGGGTTGTTAATGTGCGATAAATCCTTAAGGCTCGAAGGCTAAAGTAGATCTCAACCATTAGTTGAGGAGGACACGTGGACTGTGGATCGTGAATCCTCGCCACTTCGGAGTTTGGAGATCCAGGGAGTTGTGTGTGTTAACATCTCGAAACTCCCAAAGCCTAAAGCTTTGGAGCAATATCCATCATTGGTTTTAGACAAAATGAGGACCATTAATCCCCAATCTTATCTGTTAGTTTGACATCCACGGATTCAGGAGGAAGTGTGAGTTGTGTCTTGAAAATATATGAAACCTAGAGGACGAATAAAATATAGATTGTTGATCTGAAAATGGACACCAGTCGTTCAATCCAAGAGTTCGTAGTTCATGCATTGAAAGGTTTTGCGCATTTGAGTAGGGGAAGCTCTTAAATCTTGAAGGCTTGAAGTTCTCTATGAGCCGTGGATCTCAGTGTGGATCATAGTTCGTTGATTTCCTGTAGCAGTCTGGAGACTCGCATTTTCAATGATTTGGGAAAGTGTGTGTGTTATCATCTCGGAACTCCCAAAGCTCGGAGTCTCGGAAAGGATCATAGACGTTGGTTGTTGGAGAGAGGAGGACCATTGATCTGGGAGCCCTTCTAAAGTTTGTTAGTTTGGAATTCCATAGAAATGTTGTTTTTTGTTTTCGGAACTACCGAAGATTGGAGCATCGAAGTCCAAAATTTTTTCTGCTTCTTGAAAATAAGCCCATGGTTTTGACCCGAGGTCATGTGGAAGATTCTATTGGAGTGTTAAGACCCTCTCGAACTTGATTTTATGGGAAGGGAAAAGGGGAAAGGCCTGTTGTAAATAATTTTGAGGGCTCAACAAGTGCCTAAGAGTTGATTCATCTCCTTAGTGTGAACGATCCTAGACCAGGAGGTTGCACGAGCCCCAGGAGGTGGAAGGGGTTTGCATCAAGTGGTATGAGAGAAGATTTATGTCTATAGACAACATGAAAAGGAGAAGAAGAAAAATTGTTTATGCTTTGTGTGTGAAGAACTGTTTGCCAGTGTGTTGTAGGAAACACACTTGCCAGGAGGGTAGGGTAAAAGAAAATGGATATTGAAGTCCAGAAGCAAGGTTGGAGAGGATACCACAAGTAGATGAGAAAATAAGAGATGGATAAAGAGCTCAAGGAGACCTGAGAAAGGCTCGATAGGCTGATGTAGAAAATGCAGTAGGAAGCGCAAGGAAGCTGTAGGTATGAATGACCCATGAAAAAAAAGGTGAAGTGGTCTATCCGCCAGTTGATTTCCAAGAGGCAGAAGAATATGTTGAGGAGGTGGCTGAGGCAATTTAAAAACCTCAGGAACATAGAGGAGAAGATGGTTTTCATTTGTGAACCAAAATATGGAGAGAGCCTCGGTGATGAGGAATAGAGATCAACTGAAGATCTCACACATTGTCGGGAGGGAAATAAGAAGAGGTCGATTGAAGATCTTACAGACTTCCAAGAGGGAAGAAAATAAAATTCAGGTTGCCAGGTGGGAAAGGATGAAATGAGACTGTTTGAGAGTCTCAAGAACTAAGAGAGGAGTTCAGATCATAAAGGAATGCTGATAGAGGAGAGGAAAGAGGAGGTAATATTGTCTGGAAGTCTCAAGGACTCATAGGATAGTTTGGATCAACACAGATTGTTGACAGGAGAGGAGGAGGATTAGAGGTGCATTTTGATCATTGGGGGAATCAACATATTATTTCCAAGCATCCCAACAGGAGATAACACATGTGTTACACATGAGGAAGTGATGGAGGAGGAATTCTAAGAAGAGGCCATGCAGCCAAATGTTTTTAGAACTAACAATGCATGTGTTGCAGGTGCAGGAGAAGAGAGACAACCAATAGAGGCTGTCATGGAAGAAGAGAAGCATCAAACATTGAGATATTCCTGAGAGATGATAGAAGAGGATCATTTAGATAAAATTATAACTCAGTGGGAGAAGGAGCTAAAGTTACTAGAGGATTGGTTAATAAATTTAGAGACAAAAGAATATTGCTAGAAGGATGTGGTCATGAGGAGTGGAGAAGAATTCCAGCCTGAGGAGTAGCTAGATGAAGATAGACTTGTACTAGGAAAAAGAGATGGTAGAAGAGCAGAGGAACTGGTAGAGAGAGAATTGTTAGAGGATATGGATGAGCAACAAATCGGTAGCATTGTTGTAGTAGTGGAATCTGTAGTGAAGTGGAAAGCCAATGCCACAAGAGGTGAAGTCAGCATGGGGGATCAGATTGATATGCCATTTGATTTTTGTGAAGAATAGGAATCTTTGGGAGAAGGAGAAGTAACCCATAGAATACTCGTCCAACAACTCAAGTTGGAGATTAATGAAGAAGAGGAGATGCAACAACAGAGCATACTGCATGAAAGAATTCAGCCAATGGACAAGCTAGACAAGGAGATAGAGGAGATAAGAAGGTTGATGTTCGAATTTAGGCAAGAGACAATCAACAAGAGATGGAGGTTGACTAGAGGAGATCCTGCAGTAGCAGAAGGAAAACAACAACAACAACAACAAGGTAGAGGATCAGGTGGACAACTCAAAGTTAAAGCTTGGGACCTTGGAGGATCTCAACATCAGTAGCAGAGGATCCATGAGCAAGAGCTCATAATTGTTTTCAGCATGGGAGTATGTCGATGTATGAGCATCTCTCCAACTCATCAACGTGTCAGTAACCAACGCAACAACGCACTAGGAGGGAATAGATTCCAAGGAGAGAGAAAAACCGGTCTTCTCAGTTTTGGGTTTAAATATCAAATTTTAAATGTAACTTAATACAATTAAAGTTTGTAAGGCTCAAGGAAATTCGAGCCACTGTATCTGTACAGGGTGTATGTAAAGTCTCCTTTAATGGTTGACAGTTAGATAGATCTAGATCCAATTCAAAATAGATGTCAATTGAATGTATATTAATGTAGGTAGGTGGAGGAAGGATCGAGAAGCCCCTCTTTTGTAAAGCCATCATTGTATCGAAAATTCATTAGAAGATTAGAGACTAGGAGAGAAAGAGAAGAGAGGAGAGGAGAAAGAATTGAGACTCTGTTGCAGTCCAGTCTTGTACACATAGTAAAGACCATTCAATATCAATATAAAGAGCATATTTCCATGCATATGAATATCTGTCTGTATCTTCTTTGTGAATGAATGAATATGTTGGTTTCTGAATGTTTTCTATGCATATGTGTGAATGTTATGGATGTTTAAGTGTTCCCTTTGATGGAATTGATAGAATCCCCTATCTCTGTAGTTTTCTGAGTGTTTCTAGAATCTCATGGCTATGTAAGGAGTAAACATTAAAGTCATTAGAAAACTATAAAAGGAGAATGCAGGGAGTGCGCAAGAACTCATTCCGGAGTTCTATGGGGAGTGTGCCAGGTGGGCACACCAGAACTATTCTTAAAATCACGAGGGAAGGTTGTGCAAGGAGTGCACATCAGAGTTACTAAATACTCTAAGAGCTAGAAAAAAGAGTGCGTAGGTGAGTCTTTACAGTCCAAAGACTCAAAGAGGATAGGAGAGTGCAAGGAGTGCACATAGCCAAAATTTCATCGAAGTGTTGGAAAATCCCGGGAGAAAGAGCACAGGTTTCCAGGAGGGAACAAGGAGTTGCTGAAATGAACAAAGGGACTGAACCCTTTGAAACTAAAAATATGAAAGCTCAAGAGAAATAACACAAGTGTGCACAGTTCCTATGCAATGAGTACAGAAGGCCAAGTACAATCTAACTTCCAGACTATAGGAGAAGCACAAGGAGTGCATAAGATATCTTCAAAGGTCCCAAACTATCAGAGGAGAGATAGTGCAAGTGTGCATAGAGTCCCCACAAGGTGTGTAGAGGTCAAGAACATTTTAAGGTTCATATTGTGGTAGGAGCGCAAGGAGTGCGCATGAAGTTTTCATAAACCATTAAGTTCCAAGGAAAATTGGGGCAAGGAGTGCACCAGAGGAAAAGTATTCCAAGTGCCAAAGCTCAAGAGAAAGAGTGTCTTGCTGCCAGGAGGGCAAAAGGATTTTTTGAAGGAGAAAAGGGCTAAGTCCATTTGAAAACCCCGAGAGATTCAAAAGTTCAGGAGGGAAAGCATTACGATGAACGCAGATAAATGTCCTAGCCTTTGAAACATTTTTAAATATCCAAAGTTCGAAGGGAAGCAGAATGATGAAGGAGGAATTTACAACAACCATCATATTGGTTGTGGAAATAGATCTGGACTGTTGGATCTAAGTCTAGACAGAATGAGGAGCGCACAACAACGAAGAAAATATTTGAGCCGTCATATGTGAGCACAAGGATTAAGTTTCACTGAATCAAGGTAAGGTGGATGACCGTTAAACCCTTGAAGTCCTTCGAACTTTGCGAGTTTGAAAAGTTTCGTGTGTTTGATGTGGAAAAAGAAAATCTTGCGAAGTCCCGAAGTGAAAATTTAATCTAGGTCGTTGGTAGATTGGGGGCACATGTCAGTAGATCAAGCGTGGTCTAGAAGTTCGACCACCCGGTGAAATTGGAGCGTAGTTGCAAGAGCGCGAGAACTCCCAAAGCTCTGAATCCTAGAGTAGATATTGGTTGTTGGTGCCAGGAACACATGTCAACAAATATCATAGTTCAGGAGTGTGGAACTTTGACAGATTTGGGTTTTCATGCTGATAGGAGGAGAAAGCCCCGAAGTTATGAAGCCCAGAACAAATCCCTACCATTGGAGTCAGGGCCACATGGCGACAGATCATGAGTTCAGAGACTTACTACTCCAGAGGAATTTTGATGTGGGTTGTTAAGGTGTGAGAACTCCCAAAGTCCGAAGTAGATCTCGACCTTCAGTTGAGGAGGAAACATGGACCACAAATCATGACTCCTCACCACTTCGAAGTTCAATGATCTGAGAATTTATGTGTATTAGCATCTCGGAACTCCTAAATCCTGGAGTTCCAGAGTCAATCTCAGTCGTTGACTATAGAATAAATGAGGACCATTGATCACCAATCCTATCCACCAGTTTGACATTCACAGATTCAGGAGGAAGTGTGAGTTGTGTCATGAAAATATCTGAAGCACGAAGCATAAAGAAAATATAGACCATTGATCTGAAAACGGACACCAACTGTTCAATCCAAGAGTTCAGAGTTTGCACATTCAGAGGTGTTGTGCATTTGAGTAGGGGAAAGTACCAAAGCTCAGAGCTCCGAAGTTCTCTATGAGTCGTGGATCTCAACGTGGATCATAGCCCGTCGATTTCCCGTAGCAGTCCAAAGACTCATCAATTTGGCTATTCGGGAAAGTGTGTGTGTTAGCATCTTGGAACTCCAGAAGCCCGGATTCCTGGAAAGGATCATAGACGTCGGTCGTTGGAGAGGGGATGACCATTGATCTGGGAGCCCTCTGAAAGTTCATCAGTTTGGCATTCGGGAGAAATATTGTGTGTGTTGATATTATGGTAACTGCGGGAGGTATTTACCTCCACATGTAAACCTAACGAGAATAGAATATTTCGGGAAGCAAGAAGAAACCCTAATGAGTTGGATAATAAACCTAGAAGACAAGTCTGCTCAAGAGGATAATTTGTATTAGGTTATTAGCCTCCAAGATAAGAATTCAGTCCGAGGAAATATTATATACTAAGTAAATAGGCACCCAGAATGAGAAGTTGGCCCAGGCAGTTAGCCATAATTAGTATAAATAGAGGAGGCTAGTATTCATTCTAGCAAGCATTCTAAGAACTGAAGAGCTCACTTGTGCACAATGTAGTTAGCCAGTTTGTGCACAAGTTTGGAGGAGAAGCTGTCGTTGCAGCTATTGCAGCTAGCAGATTATGTTTTGGCTTGGACTATCTCTTGGTTATGGTTTGGACTATCTGATCAGCTCTTGTTTGGTTTTCTATCCTTGGAGAAAGGTGTGCTACCCTTTGTTTGGCTCTCTAGCCTAGGATTTTCTTCCGGAGTGCTTCTCTGCCAAGTTAAGGTGCTCGAAGGGTGGCTTTGACCTATGGTTGGGTGAAAATAATGATATTTTCTATGGTAAAATGAGCACATCCATCATATTCTAATAGGTTATGGGCCCACACCTCCTTCATTCAGTCTAACCACTAGAAGGGAGCATAGCCATAAGGATCTTAAGCTCGTTGAAGAACTGCCGCTAGGGTTTCTAGTAGGAGCAACCACCAAAGAATTTCCGCTAGGGTTACTAGCAGGTGCAATTGCAGAAACCCTAACTCTCTCGTTGAGGCACCTTAGGTGAAGGGATTGACCTAATTTTTAGATAGACCAGTGCTCCCTAGTCTAGCACATATCCTGGTACTCTCAGCAAGCCAAGATGTCAAGTTTGAGTTTTTGTTCAAATCTAGGGTTGACCAAGTCAAAGAATCCATGACTTACTCTATGAAGTCAGAAAACAAGTTAGATTGAGCTTCTAAATTCATATCATGGAAGAAAAGGATTTACCTCATCCTTGCCAAGAATAAAGTGTTGGATATCGTGAAAGGAAAGATCATGGAACCAGAGTTTGAAGAAGGAAAAGAGAAGGAACCACAGAACATTGCAGTTATGGAGAAATTCAAAGATGGTGATATCAATGCCATGAGTATCATAGTGGACTCTATAAAATACCACTTGATACCCTACATCTCCCATCTTGACTCATCAAAGAAGATGTACGATGCCCTAACAAACCTCTTCTTAGTCAGAAACATTGGACAAGTAATGAGTCTGAAAAATGAGCTCTGTGACATGAAGATGAATGATGATGACAACATAACATCATACTTTGTGAAAATATCTCAGTTAAGAGATCAACTACAAGCTATTGAGGAGATCATTTCAGAGAAGGAATTGGTAAACATAGTATTCAATGGTCTTCCCAAGACGTGGGATGCATTTTCCGCAAACATGAACACAAGGAAGGAGTATCCTACATTTGAAGAACTTTGGACTTATTGTTCTCAAGAAGAATCAAGTATCAATGCAAAATATAAACCCCAAAATAAGTACGATGATCAAACCTTCATAGAAAGGTTCAAGGATTTCAGGAACAAAAAGAAGTTTGGCTCCAGGAAGAAAACAAATCAAGAGAAAGATATGTCAAGGATACAATGCTTCAATTGTCAAAAGTATGGCCACTAAAAGAATCATTGTCCCATGTTAAAGAAAAGGAAGAAAACACACGAAGCATCAGTTGTCTAAGAAAGGGAACCCTCAAAGAAAACCAAGGAAGACAAAACAAACTTCTTCTTCTAAAGACAAGGTAACAATACTCTTCATAGTTCTTGTACATACCATGTTTTTGGTACATATCTTGCATATCTATTTTTTAGAAGATAATATGTTCAAAGAGAAACTATGCTTATGGAAGAAAAACAAGATAAGGACTGCTATCACTATGACTATAAGACAAGCTGCAAGATAAGCCGAAATCAGAAAGAAACCTAGAAGAAGTAAAGACAGAAAGAAGTCAACAATCAAGAGGAAATTGGAAAAAAAATTGTAACACTTTGTAGAAGGCAATAAGGATGCAGACGGAAGCATGGAATCTCCTATATGGAGGGAGCCGATTATATATTAGCAAAATAAGAGCATGCATTCATACATTAAGCAAGGATTAGGAGGTAGATAATCCTATGATCCATTAAAGGTGATAAAGTATATATCCATGGTAGCAACCATGAAAAGCAGTACGTGTTTAGTTTGACCTTAGAAGAAGTCTTCTTCGAAAAGAAGCCTTAAATCATCCCTGTTTATCCATCCAAATCCATGATCCTACTATGAAAGGAAGAAGCCAGGATCTTCAGAGCAAGGAATGTATAGAAAAATCCATGGACCCAAGATCTAAAGAGAGACATGAGGAAGAACATGAAGATTCCAAGAAAGAAAAACTAGTCATTGAATTGAGAATCACAATATTATCAGCCTGATATGAACTCACTAAAATAAATCAAGCAAAGGTACTACAAGTTGTGATGAAGAACATTGTATGAATGACTTATGAATGTAAGCATTGCGAGATCCAAAACTAGAGGTTAGCTCAGATGGAGGGAGAAGACTATGATGATTACTTGTTCCAGTAAACTAGATATATCTCTACATGAGACATTATATCGTCCACAATATCCATAGGTTGGAATTGACATTAGATGAATGCAAAGACTCTTCTCCAGAATAATTGAACAAAGAGCATGTGTATAGCAACCTCAATTCTTTGAGGTATACCAGAAAGAGACTCTTGTATGCAGATGGAAGAAGACAACTTGGTGGAGAACCTCCAATGCATAGCAGAAGCATGGTGAAGACTTTCTATAACATAGATATTGTATCATAATGATTACTCAGAAGATCGGGATGATGGATTGCCAATCCATGACAAAGATCTCATGATGACAGAAGAAGTGCCACATGGATATGTTCCATTTTGAGCCTTGCCACGATGTTATGTGCTAATGGGGAATAAAAGATGAATCCAATAATGACACACTATATTGATCATAGCTATATGAAGCCTTCAGAGAAAACCAGTGTTCCAGAAAGACCAAATTACTTTGAGATCAAGCATTACATTCTCCATGATGAAGTCCAAAAAAGAGAAGTGATTCTCCAATATATATATATCTCCACAGATGAGCAGATCAGCAGACATTTTGGTAAATCCTCTGTCCAAGATGAAAGAGTTTTCATACTCAAGATGGAGCTCTTGGAGACAACTTCCCTATTAAAAAAGGAAGGGATGACTCTGAGGTGGGGAGGGAGCACTGATGTGTTATTGATTTATGGATAGTCATTTTTTTCGGTTCGAAAAATGGTCTAGGATGAGCAGGTCCTTTCCAGTTCAGAAAGTGGTTTGAGATTTCTGACGGACAGGCATTTTCCATTTCAAAAAATGGTCTAGATCGAACCGTCATTTTTGTAATGAAAATGGTTCGATGGATTGTTGATGTACCATAGACAACGATTTCCCATTTTGGTTAACATGGGGAATGGTCTAGGACAGTCTCTCTTCTTGATGGTTAATCAAGAAGACTGGTCTGCCTTGATGGACAATCATTCTTTCGAAGATCACAGTTGTGAGTAGTTTTGAAGAATGGTCCGTTTTGGAGGTTGGTGTAGGATAGTCATTTCCTTAGGAAATGGTCCAGACAGTCATTCCCTAGGGCAGATTCATTCTCTCCAGGTTTCACTTTATTTAGTGCCGGAGGAATGGCCCAGATAGGTGAATGGTCTAGGTTTAACAATAAGGAAAGACATTCCTTAGGGAAGACTCATTCTCTCCAGGTTACACTTTGTTTAGTGTCAGAGGAATGGCCCAGGGTGGGGAATGGTCCAGGCTTAGAAATCAGGAAAGTTGTTCTTCCTTGCTTGAGAATAATAGTCCAGATAGGTCGCCATTGATGTTTGAACTTCTGAGGGTAGATGCTCTTCCATATCTCACAGATGTGAGTGGAAGAATGGACGAGATTATTTAGTTTATATCATAACATTGTTTCTGTGTAGGTTGATATCAGATGATTGTTATGAAGATTGTATGTCTCTAGACAGTAGATGTATACTACTGCGGTGGATGTGTTCCACTTTTTGTGACTATACGTCACTGATCAAGTACTTGTGTTCTACTTGGTGTGGTAGTGTACCACTGGATTGTAGTTGTGTACTACTATGGATAGACACAGTTGTGTTCTATTGAATGATATTGTTCTGATTTCCTTGAAGACTATCAACAATGTTGGAAATGATTATCAACTAGATGGATGATCAATGGACATATATTTTCCAGACGGAAAATGGTTCAAAACATTTATTCTTCTAGGACATATGTTCAGATTAGAAGAATGACTCTTGTGTCACTTTGTGAAGTGAGTGACTTATCCAACATCATGTCTAATTAATTAGATGGAGTATGGTTTCGATAGATGATGCAGCTGATGACACTGATGGTGATGATGGTGCTCATGATCTAGTCATGAGATAGTCTATACAACTATGTTGATGCTATCGGGTGAATGGTATGTTTGTTCTCAAGACCATTACCTGTAATACCTCCCTAGCTAGGAGGGAGTGTTGATATTATGGTAGTTGCAGGAGGTATTTACCTCCACGTGTAAACCTAATGAGAATAGAATATTCCAGGAAGAAAGAATAAACCCTAATGAGTTGTCTAATAACCCTAGAAGACATGTTGGCTCAAGAGGATAATTTGTATTAGGTTATTAGCCTCCAAGAGAAGAAGTCCTCCATAAGAAATATTATATACTAAGCAAATAGGCACCCAGAATGAGAATTCAACCCAGGCAGTTAGCCAGAATTAGTATAAATAGAGGAGGCTAGTCTTCATTCTGGCAGGCATTCTAAGAACTACAGATCTCACTTGTGCGCAATGAAGTTAGCTAGCTTGTGTGTAAGTTTGGAGGAGAAGCTGTCATTGCAGCTGTTGCAACTAGAAAATTACGTTTTGGCTTGGACTATCTCTTGATTATGGTTTGGACTATTTGATAAGCTCTTGTTTGGTGTGCTATCCTTGGAGAAAGGTGCACTACCCTTTGTTTGGCTATCACCTAGGGTTTGCTTCTGGAGTGATTCTCTGTCAAGGTTAAGTTGATCGGAGGGTGCCTTCGGCCTATGGTTGGGTGAAAATAGTGATATTGTCCATGGTGAAATGAGCACATCCATCATATTCTAATAGTGTGTTACTGTTGGAACTTCTGAAGTCTCGAATTTTTTCGTCTTATTGAAAATTAGCCCACGATTTTGACTCAAGGTCACGTGGAAGATTCCATTGGAGTGTTAAGACCCCTGTAGAGTTTATTTTACATGCAAGGAAAAGGGGAAAGGCCTGTGGTAAATAATTTTGAGGGCTCAAAAATGGCCCGAGAGATGATTTGGCTCCTTAGTGTGAATGATCCTAGACCGTGAGGTTGTGTGAGCCCTAGGAGGTGGTTGGGATTTTCATCAAAAGGAGTCTTCTCTATAAAAGAAGCCTATGGCTTGAAAGCCCAATTTCACCTACTACCCAAGGACAACATATGGAACAACATTTGGAAAGCCAATATCTGGCCAAAGGTAAGCACATTTGTATGGTTAGTTGTACATAAACACATCTTAACTTGGGACAACCTCAGAAAGAGGGGCTTCATTAGGCCATATGTTTGTCCCATGTGCCTGCAATATGAGGAAACCGCAGAGCATCTGTTGAATCAATGCCAATTTAGATCCAACATTTGGGATCAAGCAACTCAAATATTGCACACCTCTGACCACCATTCAGACAACATTATTAATACGATTGACAGTTGGATACGTTCAAATTTTAAGAACTCAATCTTAAATTGAATTTGGAAATTTCTTTTAGGGTTTCTTCTGTGGAAAATATTGAAAGAAAGGAAATAAAGTATCTTCCACTAAGAAAAGTTGTATTGGAAAAAAATATGGCCCAAAATTCAAGACAATATAATTGAAACAGTTCGAAAACAAAAGTGGACAAATGATTACCTCAATTATGATCGGAATGAAAATCCCATCTTACTGAAATCAGATCTCTGCATAACCCCAATCTCCATGCCAACTCTCAACCATCCTACCTCTATCAATAGTCTTGATTTGTGGCAACACCCTCCCCCAATCTTCCTTAAGCTTAACTTTGACAAAGTCTCCAAAGGAAATCCTGGACTAGTTGGCTTTGGTGTTGTCTTATGTGATGATCAAGGTCACATTCATCATATTCTCATGGGAAACCTTAGCCATGACTCGAATAAAGTTAGTCGAGTTGTGGGCACTCATTCAGGGTATTCAAGGTGCCACTCAACTTGGATTTCAACAACTCATTATGGAAGGAAACTCTCAAATAATTTTGACCATGCTCTGTAGGACTTTAAATGGCTCAGATATTTCCAATATCTCCCCTAGCTGGTGACTTCTAGATAATATTGAATTATTGAAAATGTTGTTTCTTCCTCACTTAGCTCTCATTCCTTCACATGTCCGATAGGAATAAAATGAGATTATTGATAAGCTTCCCAATGTTGGGGTAAACTATTGGGAGAAATATATAGATTGTGAAGGAAACCAAATACCTAATCACCCTATGCTCCTCGAGTGCAAGGAAATGGCTTCGTATGAAGGCACATCCTTGGATGGGGTTTTATCACCACAAATATGACCATGAGGTTGGAGGAAGTATGCTCCAAAACTTTGAGACCCACGATTCTAGAGGGATAGCTGGACAAAACCTCCCATCACTTCCAAGACTAGAACATTAAGTTTATGAAATATTTGGTGCATGTGAAAAGAGTTGGAGCACTGGTCTCTGGTACAGTTGGTGAGAAAGGTAGTAATCACTTGCTCATTCCAACAATTAATATGGAAAACCTGTAAAGGAGGGAAATAAAGACTAAGGTGACAACAATGGAGTCTGGTGGGAGGTATTATAATTATATCTCGAGAATGTTTATTATTCCCAATGAGATTCTCTTGTAGCTAGTGGTGATAACATTGTCTCTCCTTCCTCGCGATGATGGCATTCACAATAGATTGACCTAGGTTGGCTCCATCCCATAGTAGCGCCATCATGCCCAGGATATACCTTCCCAGACTATGATCATCCTGGAATGTACAATCCCACTGCAGCTGTGCCAAATGGACAATCCGTTTGTCAATCCCATCTCTCACTCGAATCAATGACTTCCTTCTGCAAGAATGTTGTTCTTTCATCCTAGTTTCAGGTTCTATACTTGTTTTATTGTTTATATATTGCTACATGTTTAAGATAATTGTAGAAAATTTCCAATTTTTTGCCCCTATGGGGTATCTCATCATTTTAATTGGTCTTGGGCTTCGACTGTTTTTCATTGTTGGTGGGCCTAGCCCAATGATAATATAATTGTACTCTTTCTCATTCTTAGAAGATAATACAAAATTCTAACTTAAAAAAAAATTGTGTTGGTTTGCTAAAATAATTTTGGTCTAATCATTTGTAGATTAATTGATTTTTATTTTATTGGATTTTTATTACTAAAAAATGGTACATAATGGAACAAATGGTGTTTTGACACTTTCAAACCAAAATAAAAACGAAATATGAGAATGGAAAATGAAAATATTTTATGTTCGATGAAAACTATCTAAGGGAAAGAAGAGATGTTTTTTCCCTTTTTCACAAATTTTAATAACAAACAACAATCTCACACTCCATATGAAATCACCAACTATTCCAAAAATGATTTTAGATCCCAAAAATCTAAGCAACATACCAATGCAACTTGTAAAATATCAACACCCAAAATGTTCACCTTAACTGATCATGGAATGCAATTTATTTTGTTTTCACTAATAATTGTACAAATTACAAGAATGCATGACACAATAAAAAAATGAAAATGAAGGGTTTTATGATATTGGAAAGATTGCTACTTGCAAGATAATCTTGATACAAGAAGAAACACACAAAACCTTCACAATAAATAGTTATGCAATGCACACATACACTCTCTCTTTTCTTAAATTGAGATGAAAATGAAAGTAAAAATGTAATGCACAATTAGATCTAAAAATGAAATGTAGCATAGTTTTTGACTTTTCACTGTCACATGTCACTATTTACATTGATGCAGAGGGATGTGCACATGATCAATGTAAAAATGATGGATATGTGAAACAATGGAAATATGTCCCCTTTAATCCAAAGGGCCACATCCAATTTTGACAAGGAAAGAGATGCATCTTGAAGAGGTTGTGGCTTCATTGGATCGTGATTACATGTCTGTTGTTGTTAGGGAAGGTATGCAACTTCATTAACCATATCATTATATATTAATGGTGTTTTTATTCGGTCTCTTCAACTTAATATTCAAAATTTCAAACTTGAACAAATGTATATTAATTACTATTTTGAATCTTGGCTACAAGTGATGTATTTGTTGTCATTGGACCATGGGGGAATGAAGAGAATGTGACCTACTAGTTGATGTGATGTAGAAAATAAAAATAAAGTTGGCACGGTGTAAGGTAGCTAGAGAGGTAGTGGGGGGCCCCACAGGGCCCATAGTGATAATAGTGGAGGCCATTCAATGTAATGTGGACTAGGTCCACTATATTATTAAATAACTCCCACTATGGTAGTTAGATATAATAAATGGGTAGTTAGATATAATAAATGTAAGAGGACTTCTTAGAAGTTTCTACTTCTAGAAGATTCCTCCTCTAGAATGGGTCTTAGGTGATGGTAGCACTATATAAAGGGGTTAAAGAAATGTAATGGGATATGAAGAGAAATATTGTATTGTGAGTTGTAGCTCAATAGGAGGATGCCCCCTCGAAGAGACAAGTGAACATGAGATTATCCCTTCCATAATAGGATCCATTGTATGGTGTTTCCCTACCCCAAGGGTTTGATAGTAATAAAGGAGATTTTGCATATTATTCTTGTATATTTGTTGTGGTGCTTTTGTATTCAGTATTTGGTTCTTAACAAATGGTATAAGAGCACTTTCATTGGTAGACATTGTAGACAAATATTTTTTATTTTTGAAAATATTTTTTATTTTTGAGAAGAAAAAAGAGGGTCGCGACATTCCAGAAATTTTCGGTATATTTCTATGCAAAATTTGCAGAAACAGGTTATATATATCCGAATTCTTCTCAGAAAAACACCCAAGTTGAAAAACAAAATCGTCTGAAACGGAGTCCAGGAAGTCAAGATATTGAAGTTTTAAAATCTGCAATTTCTCATGTTTTTTTCCACGGACGACGACACAATTTTTTTTTTATTTCTGTAGTAGATGGAGGCTGAATCTTCCCAAACCAATTATAGATATGATTTCCTCTCATAATTTCACCCAATTTCAAAAAACAAATCAGCCGAAACGGAGTTCGGGAAGTGAAGTTATGAACATTTTAAATTCAGTAGTTTTTTAGGGTTTTTCCAGAAAAAGCCGTGATTTTCTGCTATAACTTATTGTTCCATTTTTTGGGTTTTTTCATTATGGCTGTGGGAAAAAATATTTCATAGGGTGTTCACATGTTTATTTCCTCTCAAACCCTTAAAAAACTTCTACAAATTACTAAAGCATTCAAATCCCAATTGTATGACACATTAGATGCTAGATTTTATGACCTTGCAGATGGTCTCAATGATAGTTTTTGTAGTATTCAAGATTCATTGGATAACATGCAAGAGCGATTTCTTATGGAAGACATCAAGGATGAATATAATAAAGAAATATATGTTTGGTATAATTTTGAGGTCGATTGTGATGATTGGTATATGGATAGTTGTCATTTCTGGGATGACAACCACTTTCATATTTTATGTGATGACTCTAATCCACCTTCTGTAGAGAGCATCAATGTGACAAATAGAGAGTCAATGATTATTACCAGTTTCCATCCTGCATATTCTACAATGGTATTATTCCTTCCAGATTTTACTACGACCCTTTTCCACTATGTGGATGAATCTTCTTATTTGAATCCACATGACATGTGTCAGTATTTGGAACATCATTTTGAGTTGGTTATTGGGTTCCAAAATCTTCCACGGGGAGTTCACGTGAGCACTTGGACATGGGACCTGAGCTTACAATGGTGGTTGGACTACTTCAGCATGGTGGATTTCCTTTCTACATGAGACCTTGGTTCTCCAATCTTCTTCAACATTATGGTCCACTATATTATTAAATAAGGCCCACTATAGTAGTTAGATATAATAAATGGGTAGTTAGATATAATAAATGTAAGATGACTTCTTAGAAGGTTCTACTTCTAGAAGATTCCTCCTCTAGAATGTTCTTAGGTGATGGTAGCACTATATAAAGGGGTTCAATCAATGTAATGGGATATGAAGAGAAGTATTGTATTGTGAGTTGTAGCTCAATAGAAGGATGCCCCCTTGAAGAGGCAAGTGAACATGAGAGGATCCCTTCCATAATAGGATCCATTGTATGGTGTTGCCCTACCCCAAGGGTTTGATAGTAATAAATGATATTTTGCATATTGTTCTTGTATATCTGTTGTGGTTATTTTGTATTCAGACTTTGGTTCTTAACACACGGCCATATCAAAATGGAGATTACACATGCCAAATTGTTGACACGGTTGTAATGGGTCAATTTTTGAAAGAGTGAAATAGGGTGGTTATTTTGTATATAAATATTTTATGCCTAAATATATATCTTGCCAATATTATAATTTGGTGATAGTAGCTCAAAATATACAACTCATGTAAATTGAAGTGAAGAGAGGTGAACTAAGGATATAAAAAAAGGCATAAGTTGACAATGAACATATTATGGAGACTTGAATTCCTATAATCCATTGGCTAGATGAGTAAACTATAGGACACTTTTGAGGTTGACCTAATTGGTGCACTAACTTATTTTTCAATGACTTAATATAATGTTAGATTGCATTTCTTTGCATATTAATCATGTGTGTTTGAAATTTATTTCCCTTCTTGGTTGGATTGCATTTTTCTATTTCTATTTCATTTATATTATATATTAATTGAAATCATTTAGAATTGTTTTGTGTTTCTTTTGAATTATATTAAATACGATTGAAGAACATTAGAGTGGTGTAGCGAAGTGCAATGGTCCCATAACTCTTTTACCCAAGTTCGAATCTTGGATCTAATACTTCATGTCAATATAATTTTTCATCTCCCTCATTGACTCTTCACTTTCATCTCTAGGCATAAACATGGTAATATTCTACAATGTGTTTGCTTCTTGGGTTGGGGACTATAATGGTGATAATGGTATTTCTCTCCTTGTTCCCCACAATTCACCCTCCATGCACATTGAATCAACTTCTCTAATGAACAGTCTTCATTCAAGAGTTCTATATCTGTATGCCTCTTGTGCATTTCTCTTTCATGTTCTCCTCTTCTAGGTACATATACCATATGTGCTTAACCTCTTTTTCACTTGAACACTTTACATATAAACTTTTTATCTAGCTGGCATTTCAACTCTTCCTCTACTATGCATATGTAGTCCTTTCATAGATGCTCTTGCATCAAGTAACCATCACCATTAGAAATTTTAACCTTACATTCCTAAATCCCATACATGGTTATGATTGACAAGGATTTTACTATATCAAATAATACATGGATACTATTTTACAATTGTCTTCATGATTGATGACATGGAAATGTTTTTTGAGCTAGGAGTATTCCTAGGAAGGGCATGCGTGAAACAATTATTTATTTTTTCTACTATTATGTGTGTGTTGAACCTAGATTGTGTACTATGTAGTTTTACCCCTTTTACCTAGTAGTTATTTGACATATTAAACCTAAACTATGGGACAAAAAGGAACATGCAAGAAACAATGTAAGTATCATCCTTACCTTTAATCACTTCAAGGCATACAAATTGTTTATTAATACCAGTTTGAATAACATCTCTAAAAATTGTCTACTAATATAACATGTCATGCACCCAAATATCCATCCTCTAAAATAATCCTTGGGATTCTACATAGACTACTGTAAACTTAGGTATGCCAAATATTTCTCTTATTTCACACTGCCATTTTTCTAGAGAAATGAACACATCAAAATTATGCAAAAACGTGTCTATAGCATCTTCCTTATTTGAATATAAATCACATATTCCTTATTTGAAGATAAATCGTTGATGTTCCACCAACATATTTTTCTTATGCTTAAGTTAATGATGTGGTACATAATTAATTTTCTTTAACATGGTTACTCTCTATCAATCCTTGAAATGACATTTTAGTGGAAAAATACTTTAATTGTATAACACATCTATTTCAACACAGGCTTCTAATTAACACAAGTATTTGACCAAAATCTAAAGGGTCCAACCAACTTATAGTTTTATATGTAATAATTACATTTTTGTAAGTTTATTGTTCTCAAACATGTAATGGGGCAATACTATACTATGTGTGCATGATAGTTCCATATATCACCAACATCAGAAGTTCATACATTATAAATCTAGCTTTTTAAAACACCAACATCACAAGTCCATACATTGTAAATCTATCTTTTTAATTGTAAAGATTTTACATTTTGTAATGGTGCAACTTATTGTGTCGAAATGATGTCAATCCATATGCTTCAAATGTTATAGTTTTAAATAGTATAAACACAACAATTAAAGAATAAATAAATAAAATTGTATTGCAAATATTTCTTTTGTAATTCTAGATTCAACATATTATAGTTTTAAATAATATAAACACAACAATTAAAGAATAAATACAATTGTATTGCAAAAATTTCTTTTGTAATTCTAGATTCAACATGTTAGAAACCTTGCATAGCTTCAAATTTTATGAAATATATATATGGTTATTCAAGCATTCTATGCTAATAACTAAATTGCTATCCCAATGAAGATTAAACTATCATACCTTCTTCCCTTTAAATTTTTCACATACAAAATTATATCATATACATTATTGTTTAATTATTCAACTCTTATATATATCAACTAAATCGCTATCTCAACTAAATCGCTATCTCAATGAAGATTAAACTATCATACCTTCTTGCCTTTAAATTTTTCACATACAAAATTGTATCATATACATTATTGTTTAATTATTCAACTCTTATATATATCAACTAAATCGCTATCCCAATGAAGATTAAATTATCATACGTTCTTCCCTTTAAAATTTTCACATATAAAATTGTATCATATACATTATTTTTTACTTATTCACTCTTATATATATCAATGTTAATTAACCAAAAATAATGTAAAAAAAAAAATACCTTCTTCCCTTTAAAATTGTATTATATACATTATTGTTTAATGATTCAACTCTTATATATAGCAATGTTAATTAACCAAAAATAATGTAAAAAAAACATGTAATGTTTTTTAATTATTATATGAAATATAAACTATTTTATTTTTTTACAACATTTTTATATTTTCTATAGATTTAAAATATATTTGCCATTTCACCTTTTCTAACCAATTTCTATTGTTAATCTTATTTATTTATTTATTTAATATTTCTAAATACTCGATATTACTTATATAGAAAAATTAATTTTAAAAGTTTAAATAACTTTTCCCATAGACAAATCTATATGTAAATTTTTTGCATCCATTTAAATTTGAATTTATATTACATGTATACACAACTAATCAATCTCCATGTTAGTAATTCCTAAAGTTTCAATAATATAGTAAGACATGAAATTTCACTCAATCAATCTCCATGTTAGTAATTCCTAAAGTTTCAATAATATAGTAAGACATGAAATTTCACTCAATTGAGTGTAACGAAATGTATCAATTTCGTTTCAAACTTAGGATTTTTTTAACTTTTAGGTTTTATAACTAATCTCCATGATAATCACATTCATGAAGAATTCCTAAAGTTTCAATAATATAGTAAGGCATGGAATTTAGGATTTTTTTAACTTTTAGGTTTTATAACTAATCTCCATGATAATCACATTCATGAAGAATTTCTAAAGTTTCAATAATATAGTAAGGCATGGAATTTTACTTAATTAAATGTAGGAAATGTATCAATTTCTTTTCAAAC
>ML799139.1:25995-37283 GCA_009831015.1 Picea engelmannii
AATATATATATATATATATATATATATATATATATATATATATATATATATATATATATATATATATATATATATATATATATATATGAATTAATTTTCATACAACATTATTAAATAAAAATTATGAGGAGAAAAACTTATGTATATTCATGTGTATGTCTGAGGAAGTTTTGAACCATTATTAATAATGATCATTGTATATTTATAATAATCATTGGAGTTATCTTTAGGATTTATCATTGGAGATTTGTAATTGACACTCATTAGTAGCCATCCTAAAGTCCAAAAATTAATTATAAATTCCATACAAACTTAAATAAAATAATTTCTTATATGTATATATGTATGCATATTATTATAACAATTTTTGCCACACTCCAGGCATCTTGCTTTGATGGCCTTCCATTTTCCTCTGTAGACTCAAGTTGCCTAATTTTTCTCACTCGAGAGTAAAAAATTCAAAGTTTTTCACATATACGCGGGCCACCGTTAGACAACTTGTGTATACACAAGTTGCTCCATTACATTCCACATACATCGGGTTTTGTGCTCAAAAACTAAAAACATGTCAGGTTTCCACGGCATGAAACGAGATCCATGATCCTTGACCTTCCATATAATGGAAACACTCTGAATCAACCCTTCAGTTCCATTTGGAGGCTATAAATGGAGTCATATACAAGCCTTGAAGACACGCATCATTGAGAGCAAAGACACTTTAGAGAAATTTCACTTCATATTGAGTTTGCATCCCTTTGTCCTTGAAAGTATGAACGTCTTGTGTTCATCCCCCAATCTCTTCCTATCTTGAGAAGGAGAAACTCAATTGCTCCTACTACTTGTGAGGTTTCCTTTGTGGACGATTGAAGTGGTGAAGACCCAAATGGAGGGACTTAGTTTCTTGATTCCGATATGCGTCGTTACAAAAGTTTGTCAACTATGCACTTTTGATGATTACATTAATATAAATACTCTTTTATCGTCCAATTATATGTTGCAAATATTTACATTAATTTCCATGAGCATATTTTTTATACATGTTAATGGATTATGCTAGTTTATAAGCTAAATTGAACTATATAATTTCCATATGCTTGTATATCTTGATTATTGAGGACAAGTTGCAAGCATCAAGATTTTGGTCATGAGCTCAACCGTGGTCTTCTTTGGATGTCTAGATGAGGTAGGCTTCTAGCCTTTTGTTGCTAGCATTTCTATTTATCTAGCATACTTCATATTAGAGTTGATTTCTGGGTGTCCTTTCATGTGTTGTGGTTTACCCCTTGCCATAGAGATTTTACTCATAACAGAATTGGCGACTCCACTAGGGAAGATCTCCTTTTTGGGGTATCGGGTGATTTTTCTCCTTTATTTCTCTTTGTTTTCCTGAGTTTCTGTGTCGCATGTTGCTTGACAGCCTTTATTTTTCTTTTCATTTGAGTTTCTTGCCTAACCCTTGCCCAGGTAGTGTCTTCTTTGGAATATGTGGGTTTTCCCTTGAAAATCACATACATACTCGAGTTGTCTATATTTAGGGCAAGTACATATGCTTTTGTTCCCTGAAAAATCATGTACACTATCTTCTCAACCTTTTTGGTTGAATTTAGTGTTTTCTAGGTGAGTTTTGTTGGTTTCTAAGACTTCTTGGGTCCTTCTCCTAACTGTTGAGTTCCTATAGAGTGATCAAAAGCCATGTTATTGGTAAAATGTTTTTGGACAAACTCATTTCTTGTCATTTTTCTCATTTGTTGTCCTTGCATTCTGGTTTGGGTAGTCACTTCTTAGTTTCCTTCTTGGATTGTTTCCTTGTGATTGTTGTAGGGTCTTCCTGGAAGTTGTTTATTCAATCCTTTCATTTTCATTTCATTATATTGAAATACAAAATATATTTTTCTTTTTGCATTTTATTCAGAGCATTTGCACTTTTGGCTGCATTACATTATTTTTGACATGTTAGGAAACATTGCACTTCATTGGAATTATAGAGATTTCATTCTAAGAACAAAATTTAGAAGCATACCATATCTTTGAAAATCAAGACTTGTACTTAGCAGTGTTTTTAGATTTTCTTCTTTTTATATATGTTGAGTTATTATACCATCAATTTCACGATATCACCTCTTGAGTAAGCAGGAGCCATTAAAATTAGCACTGAATAATTAAATTTATTAGAAACGATTTTATTTTTTAGGGTACACAAACAGTGTAGGAGCTAATGCCTTGGAATAGGATTTTGTGAGTAAAATTTTCCAAGGCTATAAAACTCAACGTATGTGTCTGACTAGGGAGTGGTTAAATCCATTGTGTAATTAATTTCCTCGGGAGGCTTCGCTCACACAAGATTTAAGCACGAGGTATCATGAAGTTGTTTTCATAGATATCCCTTTAATACCTTCCTAGAGATAGAGATATTTCTAGGGTTCTATTTGTATTTGGGGGTTTCTCTATTTCCTTTACCTCCTTGAGAGGCAATGCTTTCAAGATTTCAGACTTTTCTACGCTGGCGATATAGTGGACTGGACTTGCGACTGTTCGCCTGAGCATTGGTTATATCATGGTGACTTTATTTGTTTGACCTAGGTATCCACATAGGTTACTTGCAGGGGTCATTCTGCAGGTACCCTGAGTCAGATAGGGATCAGATAACACATAGAGTTTATGGACGATTTTCTATCATGAAGAATATGACTGATTGCATTATGAAGCCTACGAGGGTCCTTATAAATGGTTTTGTTACCTCCACTTTATTGTTCGAGAGTTTCATCCCCTCTTGGGAGAGGCATACCTTCTTTAGTTTGGGCGGTCCCTTTAGCCATCATATCTTGTTTGTGTGCATTGAAATTTAGTTTTATTTAGGAGTGTGGTATTTGATTATTAGTTTTCCTTAGGATTTTGTATTGTGTCACGAGTTATGAATCATCGTGGAGCAACACCAGCCACCTGAATGGTCTCTTCATATTTTGAATCTACCACCAGGATTATATCCTTTACCAAAGATGCCACCTAAAAGGCGTAGAGTTAATAAACGTGGTACATATATCTCCACCTCCCATGCTTGAGATCATCTAACCATGAGTACTGAGTCAGATATGAATGTATTGGGAACCCCTTTGACCCCATCCTCCTCTATATTTAGTGGAGTCCCCTCGACTCCTACAACATTGATGGTTTGGATTCTAAAAAATCCCTCACTTAATACTTCCCAACTTGTGGTCTCTACTCAGCCCATGAGAACGAATCCTTTTGTGTTCTCGAGTGGTTCACTAAATCATATCACTCAATTAATTCCTTGGGCCTCTAATCCTTTCTCTTTTGGTATTCCAAACATGACTTCACATTTTTCATCCTCCATTTCGACATCTAATGTGAATCCTAGTTTTGGGTCTCGGGGCATGATGCCTCCTTATACTCCTTTCTCATTTGGTGGGGGCCATATACCTCAACCAACTCCCATGGTAAGAGGTTGGAATCCTCCTTCCTCTGGACCCAATCCTATATTCAATGTTCTAGGGTGGAGTGATCATATGGGAGGTCCTTCTACTTATTATATTTCATCTGTCATTCCTTCCTCCACAACATCGATTTCTATGAACACTTTTATTATGGAAAACCTTCCTCTAACCTTTGGTGTTTCATCAGGGGGAGTCAATTTTATGGTATGGGAAACCCCCAGCATGGATTTCCTTTGGCTAGTTGGGGAAACAATATCCTCACATGAGTAATCCTTATCATGTTGCTTTCTCCTTGCAAGAAGCTTCCTTAGGGATGGTGGCCTTACAACCTTTTATGAATCAATTGGGAGGAAGATACTATCCTACCAAATAGGGACATAGTGTATACCAGAACCCTGGTTGGCCCGTGATGTATCAAACCCAATATTTTCCGAGAGCATGGGCTTAGACGCCGCAACCCAAAATCCATTTTCTAGCCACTTTAAATCTTCCAGACTTGTCAAAATTGATGAATGACCCAGTGCATCATGATCCATCATGCACCCCCATCCATAATAAGCCTCCTTCTGACATTCCAAAGTTTAATGGCATGACTGGTGAGGACCCAGGTGATCATGTGACTACCTTTCACTTATGGTGCTCATCTAACTCCCTTAATGATGATTATGTTCATTTGAGACTATTTCTACGCACCCTTATGGGGGTTTCTGTGAAGTGGTACATCGAGTAACCTGGGGGAACTTATGAAACTTTCAATCAGATGGTGTTGGTTTTTCTCAACCACTTCTAATTGTTGGCTCGTTATGATGCCAACATAGACGTTTTATCGACTTTTCTTCAAGATAAGGCCACCCACATCTCCGATCATATTCAAGAGTGGCATAGATGGAAGAGGTTAATTAAATCTTACATTCCTCTAGAGTTTTTGTTGGATTGGTTCCTCAAGTCCTTGTTGCCTTACATTTCAAAGGATGTTTCTACATCCAAAGTGACATCTGAGGAAGAGGTCATCTTCAAAGCCAAACAATTGGACCTTATATATGATTAGTTTGGGATGATTTACGAAATTATCCCTGACGCGTCCCGGTCAAATTATGATCCTAGATAAAATCATGGGCCTCATGTCGAAGACATCATAGGTTCCATAAATGATAAGACTACAGACTTGGAAATGAAATAGCTGAAATATTTGTCTCTTAACCCATATGCAATAGGACGAGCTATGGATTCGTCCACACCCACCCATTTGGCGGATGTGTATTCTATACAGTCGAAAAACCTGAACGATGATCAATAACCCAGAGGGAAGAAAAGGAAAGGATGTGGTAATAATCATAAGGGTGGGAAGAATAATAAAAATAAAAATATAAGGACAACAACAATAATGATAAACCTAATAATAATGTTGGTGAGGGAAATAAAGAAAAGAGGAAGGTGAAGTTTCTTTGTAAACTTTGTAAAGATGATAACCTTACCCACTTCTGCCCCAAAATCGAGGAAGCCTCGAGGCTCATAATTCAACAGTTGTGCTGACTAACCCATTTCCACATAACAAAAATATTACCTCAGGATCCTCCAACACTGGAAATGTGTCGAGTGGAAGTCAAAATACCTCGACACATGATGGTGGACATCTATATGTCAATATGGTTAAATATGAGGTTATTATAGCCACTCGATCTCATGATTATGGTTCTTTGCAGTCTGTTATAGGTCCAGAGCCTCCTCCTCTGAAAAAAACTTTGTATATTGATAAGCCAAAACCTTCACCTCATATTACAAAAGGAGTCCTTAAGTGCTATGCCCACAATCCTAATGCTATATCCTCCCAAAATTACTCGATTTTCAAGGATTTGGGCCAAACTCCATGCGTGATGTCTGCCTTGGAGGTGCTCCATATGTGTTCCACACATAGGAATGCATTGATGTCTTCTTTATGAGCTCTATACCTAAGTGGATCAAAGATTATCAAGTTCGATGTTGTGGATGTCAATCCTTGCTTTCCATACCATGTGGCCTTTCAAATCCATGTGGAGGGTATGAATGTCACCATCAATCATATTGTCATTGATGAAGGAAGTTCGACGTCCGTAATGACTCTATCTTGTTGGAAATCCATTAACTCTCCATCTCTTTCTCAAGCCATTACCATGTTGACTTCATTTGATGGTTGTTCTTTTAGACCCCATGGTATCCTTCCTTCTTTCCTGGTCCAATTAGGAAGAAAGACTATGGAGGTTGAGGTCGAGGCGGTTGATGCACCTCTCGACTACAATATTTTACTGGGGTTTAATTGGACTTACTCTATGACAGTCATTGTTTCATCAATTTTTCATGTTTTATGCTTTCTTCGTGAAAGGAATATAGTAACTATCAACCAATTGTTCTTTACTCATCTTAGTCCTTCTACATTTGTGGGACCTTCGGTCCCTGTCATTGATAACTCTCAACAGGAAACTGAGAATTTTGGTGTCGGTATGTATTCCCCCTTGATGGGAACTTTTGATTTTTTGGCACCAATATCATACATTAATTCCATCTCTGGCACTTCATCGTCTCTATGGTATGTTCCATTCCGTATGGCATATGTTATTGATCCATGGACCCTACCTTCTCTAAATGTGTCATATAAAGGTCATTCACACATTGGGATGTCAATACCATTTTCCAAGTAGAAATTGTGTATCAAGCTATAAAATAATATAGTGCAGACCTGGATCCTCTCTCCTCATGGATGGATGGGGTGGATCCTTGGTGCAAACCCCTAAGGGTTAGCGTGACCTCCTGGTATAGGATCGAATCTCACAGGAGCCGAAGTGGCTCGCAAGTCCTTATAGAACCCCTAGAACACTTTACCAAAGTCCCTTCACTATCACTATGCTTTGGTATTTCATGAGGGTCCTTTTTCTCCAGTGGAGTCATGCACATGACCATGGCTAAAACCATGTACTCAACTAAAGGTGCTCCGAAGCTCCGAGACTTTGGAGGTCCGGGAGAATTTGCTCTAACCAATTTTTTTCCCAAATGCGTTTGAGTCTTTGTCAATCGAATCCAGTCCTAAAGTGACTTGAACGACAGTCTAAGTTTCCTCCTATCCTTCCATGTCTCCCTCCTTTTCAAATGATTGTCTTTGATTGAACGACTGGTGGGAATCTGCCTCCCTTACATAATCTATGACTGAGAAAGATTTTGGGACTCCGGGATTTGGGGGATTTTCCACTCCTCAAAATAACAAGCAATATTACTCGGAGTGTCGAATCGCCAAACCACTTGGGGGATCCAATGATTCACACTCAATCACTATTCTACGGTGGATATTAACTCCGGGCTTTAGAACTTTCGGGCTCCGTGCCTCACTTGCAACAAACGACTACACTAAATCATCGAGGAAATAAATTTTGAAGGCTTCTAGACTTTAATGGTCCCGTTGTTCTAACTTTATAGAATGACTATGGGGGAATTTGACTCCTCATGACTCAATCTTTTCCGCTCGACCTCTAAGAAAAAGGTTCCTTCCTCCTTGGGTTCCCACCTGCAATATTACACACACTATTTCTCCTGATCTTTTTCACTTCAATGAAGTGAACTCTGGTGCACATCGTGTGCTTCCCTCCTGAGCTTTATCAACACTTTAATGAAGTGTTGGCTTTGTACAATTATTGCACTACCCTTTCCTTTGATATTTTAGACTTCCTTGAGTGTAGGCTCACTCCTTGCGCTCTCTCTATGCAAACTTTCACTATCTCTCCTGAGCTTCTGAATCTGTAAACGGTTCGACCTACACACACCTTGCATAGGCACTATTCACTCCTTGCACCGTAATTCTCAGAAGAGAAACAATTGAAAATTATGACAGAATCAAGGACTCATTCAATAAAAAATTAAAATACACAATCAAACACAAAGATAACAACACAATATATATTCAATTTCAGAAGAATGGACAAGTTCAAAGTCTCATAATTTTGAGAGAAATTCCTCTTTTTCTATATTAACCAAAACAAAATAACTTATTTACAACATAGATTACATTGATGTATACATGCTTGGCTTATTGAGCCTTCTCTTCAGACCAATGTAGTGCTTTCACATCTCATTAAAGAAATTCATATCACTAATATTATTACAGTAAATGCACATTTATAATTTAGATATGAGTCGATTCTTAAAATATGTACAATCTACAGTTATTAAAGACAATTACAACTTTCTGGATTACATACAATGACTCTAGTCTTTTGATCAAATGGGATATTTAATTACAAAGGTATCAAAATTTATATGATGCGCCTTCCTTGGGATCCAAACCAGTTAAAGTGTGATTCATTGTGCACTGAATCATCTTCCACCAAGCCTCATTGATTGATGAGGATGATGCTCCTGCATCATACTCCCCTAGACAAAATACTCATGGGCTCTTGTCCATGAGCTCCTCAACTCCCTTTCCATGTTTCTGGATGTCTTCTTTAGTAAACCAACTAGCATCTTCTACTAGAGGGTCCTTCCATTTGACTAAGTACTCATAATAGACCTTCCTCCTGATTCTTTTAGCAATCCTTTGCTCTAAAATCTTCTATATATGAAGATTCTCTACTGTGGGCATCTATCTCATTCACTGGACCTCACTTTGATCATATGTTACTCCTATGTCATCCATCCTATAAGGATACAAGTCTTCTACATTAAATATTGGTGAAATTCCAATGGCCTATGGCAACTCAATCTCATAATCATTTGGAGAAACTTTTCTGAGGATTTTACAATGTCCTATATTTTTTTAGCTTCAATTTCTTATATTTCCCTCGTGGGAATATTTATTTCCTTAGATGTTCCAGAATTTGATCTCCAACTTCAAAATTTACCTCTTTCCTTCTCTGATCTACTCCATCCTTGTATCTTTGATTGTTATTTTACTGTTGTCCTTTGATTTGTTCATGCAGTTTATGCATTTCTACAGTGAAGTCTTCTACTCCTGCACTGCAAAATTTAGCTTGTCCCAAATATCTTAAATAAAAAAATTCTATAGGGTACATTCAATATATTATCTGGAATGGGATATTACTAGTACTCTTGTTTGGTGAATCATTATATGCTAATTCTGCTTGAGGAAGAACTTGATCCCATTGACTATGATGTTCAATTACTAAGCTTATTAGCAAATTCCCTAAGCTCCTATTCACTACCTCAGTCTGTCCATCTGTCTGAGGGTGATATGATAAAATAAAATACAAATTTATCCCCAGTTTCTTCCATAAAGTCCTCCAAACGTGTCCCACAAATTTTGTGTCTCTGTTTGAGACTATGCTCCTAGGAAATCCATGCAATCTCACAATATCCTTGAAAAATAGGTTTTCTATGTGAGTAGCATCACTTGTTTTGTGACATGGTATAAAATGTTCCATCTTCGAAAAGCTGTCAACTACCACAAAAATTGAATCATTTCCCCTCTAGGTTGTTGGTAATCCCATAAAAAAATCCATACTTATAGCATCCCATAGCATGTTTGGAATAGGCAATGGTTGGTACAACCCTGTATTATGTTGTCTTCCTTTGGCATATTGGTAAATTCTTCATTTTTCCACAAAATGTTTCACATCATATCTCATGCCAGACCAATAGTACGAAAAAATCAACTGTGCATATGTTTTATCATGGCCAAAATGTCCAGCCAATCCTCCACTATGCTTTTCTTTCAGGGAAGTTTCCCTCATCGAACATTTCAGAATACATAAATAACTCACTTTGAGCAATAAGCCTTCCTCGATCATATACTCCATCCATGGGCTTCTGTCCCTCATCAAAGGATTTTCACAAGCTTCATAAGCCTCCTTGGAACCTAAGTCTTCCTTGTACATTTCCTTGAGGTGTTCAAACCCCAAAGTCTCCATTTGGAATTCCTGCAAGATCAAACATCTCCTTCCCAAAGCATATGCAACTTTTTAACACTCCCACTAATATGCTTAATAACAAAAGTAAAATTCTGCATGAATTCTACCCATTTGGCATGTCTCTGATTCAACTTCTCTTGCCTAGTTATAAACTGCAAAACATGATTGTCAGTATACAAAATAAATTCTCTTGGAATAAGATAATGTCTCCACTTTTAAAAAGATTGAATTATAGCATAAAATACGTTATCACAAGTCGAATATTTCCTCTTAGCATCATTCAACTTCTCACTAAAATAAGAAACATGCTTATCATCTTGACTTAAAATTGCACCAATGGCCACTCCACTTGCATCACATTTGACTTGGAAAGTATTCCTAAAATATGGAAAAATCAAGATGGGTTTCTCTGTTATATTCTCCTTTAACAGTATAAATCCTTTCTCGGCTTTTTTTTTCTAGTCAAAAGATCCATGTTCTTTCTTTATAGTATCCAATATGGGTACACATATACTGCTAAAATTCCTGATGAAATTTCTGTAAAAACTCGCTAACCCATGAAAACTTCTCACCTCAAACACACTCCTTGGAGAAGGACACTCTTTTATCACTCTCACCTTCGCTAGATCAATATTCAATTCATTTGAAAAGATTACAAACCCCAAATACACAATTTATATCTTCATAAAAGAACATTTATTGAAATTTACCAACAACTTTTCTTCCTGCAATCTCCTCAACACCATCCTCAAGTGTCTTAAATGCCCCTCCTTAGTCTTATTGTATACTAGGATATCATCCAAATAAATAATTACAAATTTCCTAATAAAGTCTTTGAGCACTTCATTCATAAATCTCATGAATGGACTTGGATCAGTTTTTAAGGCAAATGACATAACAAGCCACTCATACAACCCTTCATTTTTTTTTAATATTGTTTTCCATTCATCCTTGTCTCTCATTCTTATCCGATGATAACCACTTTTCAAATCTATCTTGGAAAAATAACTAGCTCCACTCAAACAATCCATCAAATCATCCATTCTGGGAAAAGGAAATCTATACCTGATGGTTATTTTTTTGATAGCTCTAGAATCTGTGCACATTTTCCAACCTCCATATTTCTTTGGACTCAACACAGTTGGTATTGTGCATGGATTCAGACTTTGTTTGATCAACCCTTTATCCAATAACTCTTGGACCTAGTTCTTGAACTCTTCATTCTCTTGAGGGGTCAATCTGTATCATGCTTTTTTTGGAAAAAATGCTCCCAAAATAAGGTCAATATGATGACTAATACTTTTGAAGGGTGGTAAAGTATGAGGAAACACATCTGCCACAATTTCAACAAAGTCATCCAATAATTATTGGATTTCCATAGGCAATTCACTCATGGAAGTATTTGTAAGGATAGTTCTCGACTTACCTATAACAACAAACTGCCTATCCTGATCTTTCTTAACTTATTTCAAGAACTCCTTCCCACTCATGAGAACTATACTCAGACTAGCCTCCTCTTTGACTCCCTTATCTTCCAATGGCAACAAAATATGTCTACACCCATTCTTCTCAAGGGTATAAGTATTCTTTCTCCCATCATGTATGAAATTTTTTTCATATTTCCATGGCCTCCCAACAGAACATGACAAACATCCATAGGTATGACATCAAATAAAACTTCATCCTTATAACTACCAATATTAAATTCAACTTTGCATTTTTTAGTTATCATAACTTGATGTCCTTTTTGCAGCCACGACACCCTATTTGGACTCAGATGTGATGTCATATTCAACTTTACATTTTCCACCATTTCTGTGGATACCAAATTATCAGTGCTCCCACTATCTATAATCACCTTGCATACTCTATATTTTGTTTTTCAAGTAGCTTTGAATAGACTTGTTCTTTGTATTGGCTCCTGCACCTCTTTTTCCATCTTCACAAG
>ML799139.1:37383-61681 GCA_009831015.1 Picea engelmannii
GTGGTCTTCTTTGGATGTCTAGATGAGGTAGGCTTCTAGCCTTTTGTTGCTAGCATTTCTATTTATCTAGCATACTTCATATTAGAGTTGATTTCTGGGTGTCCTTTCATGTGTTGTGGTTTACCCCTTGCCATAGAGATTTTACTCATAACAGAATTGGCGACTCCACTAGGGAAGATCTCCTTTTTGGGGTATCGGGTGATTTTTCTCCTTTATTTCTCTTTGTTTTCCTGAGTTTCTGTGTCGCATGTTGCTTGACAGCCTTTATTTTTCTTTTCATTTGAGTTTCTTGCCTAACCCTTGCCCAGGTAGTGTCTTCTTTGGAATATGTGGGTTTTCCCTTGAAAATCACATACATACTCGAGTTGTCTATATTTAGGGCAAGTACATATGCTTTTGTTCCCTGAAAAATCATGTACACTATCTTCTCAACCTTTTTGGTTGAATTTAGTGTTTTCTAGGTGAGTTTTGTTGGTTTCTAAGACTTCTTGGGTCCTTCTCCTAACTGTTGAGTTCCTATAGAGTGATCAAAAGCCATGTTATTGGTAAAATGTTTTTGGACAAACTCATTTCTTGTCATTTTTCTCATTTGTTGTCCTTGCATTCTGGTTTGGGTAGTCACTTCTTAGTTTCCTTCTTGGATTGTTTCCTTGTGATTGTTGTAGGGTCTTCCTGGAAGTTGTTTATTCAATCCTTTCATTTTCATTTCATTATATTGAAATACAAAATATATTTTTCTTTTTGCATTTTATTCAGAGCATTTGCACTTTTGGCTGCATTACATTATTTTTGACATGTTAGGAAACATTGCACTTCATTGGAATTATAGAGATTTCATTCTAAGAACAAAATTTAGAAGCATACCATATCTTTGAAAATCAAGACTTGTACTTAGCAGTGTTTTTAGATTTTCTTCTTTTTATATATGTTGAGTTATTATACCATCAATTTCACGATATCACCTCTTGAGTAAGCAGGAGCCATTAAAATTAGCACTGAATAATTAAATTTATTAGAAACGATTTTATTTTTTAGGGTACACAAACAGTGTAGGAGCTAATGCCTTGGAATAGGATTTTGTGAGTAAAATTTTCCAAGGCTATAAAACTCAACGTATGTGTCTGACTAGGGAGTGGTTAAATCCATTGTGTAATTAATTTCCTCGGGAGGCTTCGCTCACACAAGATTTAAGCACGAGGTATCATGAAGTTGTTTTCATAGATATCCCTTTAATACCTTCCTAGAGATAGAGATATTTCTAGGGTTCTATTTGTATTTGGGGGTTTCTCTATTTCCTTTACCTCCTTGAGAGGCAATGCTTTCAAGATTTCAGACTTTTCTACGCTGGCGATATAGTGGACTGGACTTGCGACTGTTCGCCTGAGCATTGGTTATATCATGGTGACTTTATTTGTTTGACCTAGGTATCCACATAGGTTACTTGCAGGGGTCATTCTGCAGGTACCCTGAGTCAGATAGGGATCAGATAACACATAGAGTTTATGGACGATTTTCTATCATGAAGAATATGACTGATTGCATTATGAAGCCTACGAGGGTCCTTATAAATGGTTTTGTTACCTCCACTTTATTGTTCGAGAGTTTCATCCCCTCTTGGGAGAGGCATACCTTCTTTAGTTTGGGCGGTCCCTTTAGCCATCATATCTTGTTTGTGTGCATTGAAATTTAGTTTTATTTAGGAGTGTGGTATTTGATTATTAGTTTTCCTTAGGATTTTGTATTGTGTCACGAGTTATGAATCATCGTGGAGCAACACCAGCCACCTGAATGGTCTCTTCATATTTTGAATCTACCACCAGGATTATATCCTTTACCAAAGATGCCACCTAAAAGGCGTAGAGTTAATAAACGTGGTACATATATCTCCACCTCCCATGCTTGAGATCATCTAACCATGAGTACTGAGTCAGATATGAATGTATTGGGAACCCCTTTGACCCCATCCTCCTCTATATTTAGTGGAGTCCCCTCGACTCCTACAACATTGATGGTTTGGATTCTAAAAAATCCCTCACTTAATACTTCCCAACTTGTGGTCTCTACTCAGCCCATGAGAACGAATCCTTTTGTGTTCTCGAGTGGTTCACTAAATCATATCACTCAATTAATTCCTTGGGCCTCTAATCCTTTCTCTTTTGGTATTCCAAACATGACTTCACATTTTTCATCCTCCATTTCGACATCTAATGTGAATCCTAGTTTTGGGTCTCGGGGCATGATGCCTCCTTATACTCCTTTCTCATTTGGTGGGGGCCATATACCTCAACCAACTCCCATGGTAAGAGGTTGGAATCCTCCTTCCTCTGGACCCAATCCTATATTCAATGTTCTAGGGTGGAGTGATCATATGGGAGGTCCTTCTACTTATTATATTTCATCTGTCATTCCTTCCTCCACAACATCGATTTCTATGAACACTTTTATTATGGAAAACCTTCCTCTAACCTTTGGTGTTTCATCAGGGGGAGTCAATTTTATGGTATGGGAAACCCCCAGCATGGATTTCCTTTGGCTAGTTGGGGAAACAATATCCTCACATGAGTAATCCTTATCATGTTGCTTTCTCCTTGCAAGAAGCTTCCTTAGGGATGGTGGCCTTACAACCTTTTATGAATCAATTGGGAGGAAGATACTATCCTACCAAATAGGGACATAGTGTATACCAGAACCCTGGTTGGCCCGTGATGTATCAAACCCAATATTTTCCGAGAGCATGGGCTTAGACGCCGCAACCCAAAATCCATTTTCTAGCCACTTTAAATCTTCCAGACTTGTCAAAATTGATGAATGACCCAGTGCATCATGATCCATCATGCACCCCCATCCATAATAAGCCTCCTTCTGACATTCCAAAGTTTAATGGCATGACTGGTGAGGACCCAGGTGATCATGTGACTACCTTTCACTTATGGTGCTCATCTAACTCCCTTAATGATGATTATGTTCATTTGAGACTATTTCTACGCACCCTTATGGGGGTTTCTGTGAAGTGGTACATCGAGTAACCTGGGGGAACTTATGAAACTTTCAATCAGATGGTGTTGGTTTTTCTCAACCACTTCTAATTGTTGGCTCGTTATGATGCCAACATAGACGTTTTATCGACTTTTCTTCAAGATAAGGCCACCCACATCTCCGATCATATTCAAGAGTGGCATAGATGGAAGAGGTTAATTAAATCTTACATTCCTCTAGAGTTTTTGTTGGATTGGTTCCTCAAGTCCTTGTTGCCTTACATTTCAAAGGATGTTTCTACATCCAAAGTGACATCTGAGGAAGAGGTCATCTTCAAAGCCAAACAATTGGACCTTATATATGATTAGTTTGGGATGATTTACGAAATTATCCCTGACGCGTCCCGGTCAAATTATGATCCTAGATAAAATCATGGGCCTCATGTCGAAGACATCATAGGTTCCATAAATGATAAGACTACAGACTTGGAAATGAAATAGCTGAAATATTTGTCTCTTAACCCATATGCAATAGGACGAGCTATGGATTCGTCCACACCCACCCATTTGGCGGATGTGTATTCTATACAGTCGAAAAACCTGAACGATGATCAATAACCCAGAGGGAAGAAAAGGAAAGGATGTGGTAATAATCATAAGGGTGGGAAGAATAATAAAAATAAAAATATAAGGACAACAACAATAATGATAAACCTAATAATAATGTTGGTGAGGGAAATAAAGAAAAGAGGAAGGTGAAGTTTCTTTGTAAACTTTGTAAAGATGATAACCTTACCCACTTCTGCCCCAAAATCGAGGAAGCCTCGAGGCTCATAATTCAACAGTTGTGCTGACTAACCCATTTCCACATAACAAAAATATTACCTCAGGATCCTCCAACACTGGAAATGTGTCGAGTGGAAGTCAAAATACCTCGACACATGATGGTGGACATCTATATGTCAATATGGTTAAATATGAGGTTATTATAGCCACTCGATCTCATGATTATGGTTCTTTGCAGTCTGTTATAGGTCCAGAGCCTCCTCCTCTGAAAAAAACTTTGTATATTGATAAGCCAAAACCTTCACCTCATATTACAAAAGGAGTCCTTAAGTGCTATGCCCACAATCCTAATGCTATATCCTCCCAAAATTACTCGATTTTCAAGGATTTGGGCCAAACTCCATGCGTGATGTCTGCCTTGGAGGTGCTCCATATGTGTTCCACACATAGGAATGCATTGATGTCTTCTTTATGAGCTCTATACCTAAGTGGATCAAAGATTATCAAGTTCGATGTTGTGGATGTCAATCCTTGCTTTCCATACCATGTGGCCTTTCAAATCCATGTGGAGGGTATGAATGTCACCATCAATCATATTGTCATTGATGAAGGAAGTTCGACGTCCGTAATGACTCTATCTTGTTGGAAATCCATTAACTCTCCATCTCTTTCTCAAGCCATTACCATGTTGACTTCATTTGATGGTTGTTCTTTTAGACCCCATGGTATCCTTCCTTCTTTCCTGGTCCAATTAGGAAGAAAGACTATGGAGGTTGAGGTCGAGGCGGTTGATGCACCTCTCGACTACAATATTTTACTGGGGTTTAATTGGACTTACTCTATGACAGTCATTGTTTCATCAATTTTTCATGTTTTATGCTTTCTTCGTGAAAGGAATATAGTAACTATCAACCAATTGTTCTTTACTCATCTTAGTCCTTCTACATTTGTGGGACCTTCGGTCCCTGTCATTGATAACTCTCAACAGGAAACTGAGAATTTTGGTGTCGGTATGTATTCCCCCTTGATGGGAACTTTTGATTTTTTGGCACCAATATCATACATTAATTCCATCTCTGGCACTTCATCGTCTCTATGGTATGTTCCATTCCGTATGGCATATGTTATTGATCCATGGACCCTACCTTCTCTAAATGTGTCATATAAAGGTCATTCACACATTGGGATGTCAATACCATTTTCCAAGTAGAAATTGTGTATCAAGCTATAAAATAATATAGTGCAGACCTGGATCCTCTCTCCTCATGGATGGATGGGGTGGATCCTTGGTGCAAACCCCTAAGGGTTAGCGTGACCTCCTGGTATAGGATCGAATCTCACAGGAGCCGAAGTGGCTCGCAAGTCCTTATAGAACCCCTAGAACACTTTACCAAAGTCCCTTCACTATCACTATGCTTTGGTATTTCATGAGGGTCCTTTTTCTCCAGTGGAGTCATGCACATGACCATGGCTAAAACCATGTACTCAACTAAAGGTGCTCCGAAGCTCCGAGACTTTGGAGGTCCGGGAGAATTTGCTCTAACCAATTTTTTTCCCAAATGCGTTTGAGTCTTTGTCAATCGAATCCAGTCCTAAAGTGACTTGAACGACAGTCTAAGTTTCCTCCTATCCTTCCATGTCTCCCTCCTTTTCAAATGATTGTCTTTGATTGAACGACTGGTGGGAATCTGCCTCCCTTACATAATCTATGACTGAGAAAGATTTTGGGACTCCGGGATTTGGGGGATTTTCCACTCCTCAAAATAACAAGCAATATTACTCGGAGTGTCGAATCGCCAAACCACTTGGGGGATCCAATGATTCACACTCAATCACTATTCTACGGTGGATATTAACTCCGGGCTTTAGAACTTTCGGGCTCCGTGCCTCACTTGCAACAAACGACTACACTAAATCATCGAGGAAATAAATTTTGAAGGCTTCTAGACTTTAATGGTCCCGTTGTTCTAACTTTATAGAATGACTATGGGGGAATTTGACTCCTCATGACTCAATCTTTTCCGCTCGACCTCTAAGAAAAAGGTTCCTTCCTCCTTGGGTTCCCACCTGCAATATTACACACACTATTTCTCCTGATCTTTTTCACTTCAATGAAGTGAACTCTGGTGCACATCGTGTGCTTCCCTCCTGAGCTTTATCAACACTTTAATGAAGTGTTGGCTTTGTACAATTATTGCACTACCCTTTCCTTTGATATTTTAGACTTCCTTGAGTGTAGGCTCACTCCTTGCGCTCTCTCTATGCAAACTTTCACTATCTCTCCTGAGCTTCTGAATCTGTAAACGGTTCGACCTACACACACCTTGCATAGGCACTATTCACTCCTTGCACCGTAATTCTCAGAAGAGAAACAATTGAAAATTATGACAGAATCAAGGACTCATTCAATAAAAAATTAAAATACACAATCAAACACAAAGATAACAACACAATATATATTCAATTTCAGAAGAATGGACAAGTTCAAAGTCTCATAATTTTGAGAGAAATTCCTCTTTTTCTATATTAACCAAAACAAAATAACTTATTTACAACATAGATTACATTGATGTATACATGCTTGGCTTATTGAGCCTTCTCTTCAGACCAATGTAGTGCTTTCACATCTCATTAAAGAAATTCATATCACTAATATTATTACAGTAAATGCACATTTATAATTTAGATATGAGTCGATTCTTAAAATATGTACAATCTACAGTTATTAAAGACAATTACAACTTTCTGGATTACATACAATGACTCTAGTCTTTTGATCAAATGGGATATTTAATTACAAAGGTATCAAAATTTATATGATGCGCCTTCCTTGGGATCCAAACCAGTTAAAGTGTGATTCATTGTGCACTGAATCATCTTCCACCAAGCCTCATTGATTGATGAGGATGATGCTCCTGCATCATACTCCCCTAGACAAAATACTCATGGGCTCTTGTCCATGAGCTCCTCAACTCCCTTTCCATGTTTCTGGATGTCTTCTTTAGTAAACCAACTAGCATCTTCTACTAGAGGGTCCTTCCATTTGACTAAGTACTCATAATAGACCTTCCTCCTGATTCTTTTAGCAATCCTTTGCTCTAAAATCTTCTATATATGAAGATTCTCTACTGTGGGCATCTATCTCATTCACTGGACCTCACTTTGATCATATGTTACTCCTATGTCATCCATCCTATAAGGATACAAGTCTTCTACATTAAATATTGGTGAAATTCCAATGGCCTATGGCAACTCAATCTCATAATCATTTGGAGAAACTTTTCTGAGGATTTTACAATGTCCTATATTTTTTTAGCTTCAATTTCTTATATTTCCCTCGTGGGAATATTTATTTCCTTAGATGTTCCAGAATTTGATCTCCAACTTCAAAATTTACCTCTTTCCTTCTCTGATCTACTCCATCCTTGTATCTTTGATTGTTATTTTACTGTTGTCCTTTGATTTGTTCATGCAGTTTATGCATTTCTACAGTGAAGTCTTCTACTCCTGCACTGCAAAATTTAGCTTGTCCCAAATATCTTAAATAAAAAAATTCTATAGGGTACATTCAATATATTATCTGGAATGGGATATTACTAGTACTCTTGTTTGGTGAATCATTATATGCTAATTCTGCTTGAGGAAGAACTTGATCCCATTGACTATGATGTTCAATTACTAAGCTTATTAGCAAATTCCCTAAGCTCCTATTCACTACCTCAGTCTGTCCATCTGTCTGAGGGTGATATGATAAAATAAAATACAAATTTATCCCCAGTTTCTTCCATAAAGTCCTCCAAACGTGTCCCACAAATTTTGTGTCTCTGTTTGAGACTATGCTCCTAGGAAATCCATGCAATCTCACAATATCCTTGAAAAATAGGTTTTCTATGTGAGTAGCATCACTTGTTTTGTGACATGGTATAAAATGTTCCATCTTCGAAAAGCTGTCAACTACCACAAAAATTGAATCATTTCCCCTCTAGGTTGTTGGTAATCCCATAAAAAAATCCATACTTATAGCATCCCATAGCATGTTTGGAATAGGCAATGGTTGGTACAACCCTGTATTATGTTGTCTTCCTTTGGCATATTGGTAAATTCTTCATTTTTCCACAAAATGTTTCACATCATATCTCATGCCAGACCAATAGTACGAAAAAATCAACTGTGCATATGTTTTATCATGGCCAAAATGTCCAGCCAATCCTCCACTATGCTTTTCTTTCAGGGAAGTTTCCCTCATCGAACATTTCAGAATACATAAATAACTCACTTTGAGCAATAAGCCTTCCTCGATCATATACTCCATCCATGGGCTTCTGTCCCTCATCAAAGGATTTTCACAAGCTTCATAAGCCTCCTTGGAACCTAAGTCTTCCTTGTACATTTCCTTGAGGTGTTCAAACCCCAAAGTCTCCATTTGGAATTCCTGCAAGATCAAACATCTCCTTCCCAAAGCATATGCAACTTTTTAACACTCCCACTAATATGCTTAATAACAAAAGTAAAATTCTGCATGAATTCTACCCATTTGGCATGTCTCTGATTCAACTTCTCTTGCCTAGTTATAAACTGCAAAACATGATTGTCAGTATACAAAATAAATTCTCTTGGAATAAGATAATGTCTCCACTTTTAAAAAGATTGAATTATAGCATAAAATACGTTATCACAAGTCGAATATTTCCTCTTAGCATCATTCAACTTCTCACTAAAATAAGAAACATGCTTATCATCTTGACTTAAAATTGCACCAATGGCCACTCCACTTGCATCACATTTGACTTGGAAAGTATTCCTAAAATATGGAAAAATCAAGATGGGTTTCTCTGTTATATTCTCCTTTAACAGTATAAATCCTTTCTCGGCTTTTTTTTTCTAGTCAAAAGATCCATGTTCTTTCTTTATAGTATCCAATATGGGTACACATATACTGCTAAAATTCCTGATGAAATTTCTGTAAAAACTCGCTAACCCATGAAAACTTCTCACCTCAAACACACTCCTTGGAGAAGGACACTCTTTTATCACTCTCACCTTCGCTAGATCAATATTCAATTCATTTGAAAAGATTACAAACCCCAAATACACAATTTATATCTTCATAAAAGAACATTTATTGAAATTTACCAACAACTTTTCTTCCTGCAATCTCCTCAACACCATCCTCAAGTGTCTTAAATGCCCCTCCTTAGTCTTATTGTATACTAGGATATCATCCAAATAAATAATTACAAATTTCCTAATAAAGTCTTTGAGCACTTCATTCATAAATCTCATGAATGGACTTGGATCAGTTTTTAAGGCAAATGACATAACAAGCCACTCATACAACCCTTCATTTTTTTTTAATATTGTTTTCCATTCATCCTTGTCTCTCATTCTTATCCGATGATAACCACTTTTCAAATCTATCTTGGAAAAATAACTAGCTCCACTCAAACAATCCATCAAATCATCCATTCTGGGAAAAGGAAATCTATACCTGATGGTTATTTTTTTGATAGCTCTAGAATCTGTGCACATTTTCCAACCTCCATATTTCTTTGGACTCAACACAGTTGGTATTGTGCATGGATTCAGACTTTGTTTGATCAACCCTTTATCCAATAACTCTTGGACCTAGTTCTTGAACTCTTCATTCTCTTGAGGGGTCAATCTGTATCATGCTTTTTTTGGAAAAAATGCTCCCAAAATAAGGTCAATATGATGACTAATACTTTTGAAGGGTGGTAAAGTATGAGGAAACACATCTGCCACAATTTCAACAAAGTCATCCAATAATTATTGGATTTCCATAGGCAATTCACTCATGGAAGTATTTGTAAGGATAGTTCTCGACTTACCTATAACAACAAACTGCCTATCCTGATCTTTCTTAACTTATTTCAAGAACTCCTTCCCACTCATGAGAACTATACTCAGACTAGCCTCCTCTTTGACTCCCTTATCTTCCAATGGCAACAAAATATGTCTACACCCATTCTTCTCAAGGGTATAAGTATTCTTTCTCCCATCATGTATGAAATTTTTTTCATATTTCCATGGCCTCCCAACAGAACATGACAAACATCCATAGGTATGACATCAAATAAAACTTCATCCTTATAACTACCAATATTAAATTCAACTTTGCATTTTTTAGTTATCATAACTTGATGTCCTTTTTGCAGCCACGACACCCTATTTGGACTCAGATGTGATGTCATATTCAACTTTACATTTTCCACCATTTCTGTGGATACCAAATTATCAGTGCTCCCACTATCTATAATCACCTTGCATACTCTATATTTTGTTTTTCAAGTAGCTTTGAATAGACTTGTTCTTTGTATTGGCTCCTGCACCTCTTTTTCCATCTTCACAAGTAATTTCCTCATCATGAGTGATCTTCCCTCTGTAACAATGTCTTCTTTCATATCTGTCTCTATTGGAACACATTTAATTTTGAGATTTTGAGCTTTAGATTTGGCCTCTTAGAAATCAAATTTTCACCTAGAAAGAAAAAGAAACTTAGATATTCTCCTTTTAAATTTAAAGATAAATCCATCACTTATTGAAAAGGCTCTTACGATATCAACCATCGATTATCTACTCCAATTTTATCAAACGGTATTAATGATCTACGAACTATAGAAGTTGCTTGAGTTTTAAATAAAATGTTCGCTTCAGAGCTTCGTGCTTCGGGTATTCCAGTAATCCTAAACAATGAAAACCCTAAATTTATGAAAGCTAAAGATAACCATTCGTGACTCATGGGACACATGTCTCTTAATTTGGGTTGACACGTGGCAATCACTTTTGACATTTACGTCCGATGATTCACACATTTATAAGTGATACATGGCACCTTTATATTTATGACACGTCATCAAGAATGACATCATATCTGCCACGTCATCTCTACCATGTCACTCCATAATATCACCCTTTGGGAGTTATAACAAAGAGTGAGTTCACAAACCCCCGAAGTTTCAAAGAGCCGAAGTAATGAACATTATAAAATGATTTTTTTTTTTTTAAGTTTAATAACTGAGGCTAATCATGATTAGATTTTAATTAACCACTTTGCAGTTTTGGACTTCAGGATATTTCCAACCCGTTACATTCCAAAACCATGAATTCCCAAAATCTCGAAGGACTTAAGGCTAATTCAAGGTTTAAAACATGATAAAGTAAAACAAAAAAGTGAGTAATAGGAGATTAACTTCTTCATGAATTTGACCTTCGAGATATTTATACCCTAATTATGTCCAACACTCATGAATTCCGAAGTATTAACGATATGAATGATTGGATAATGTTAATTATTTGAATTGCGATTAACAGTGTTTATTCAGCGAAGAGCTTACAATTTTCTCTTGTTACAGGCAGGCTAACTTTTTGCGCCACAAAAATTTGCAAGAAAGCTTGACCTCAGAATCTAGCAGAATGATAAACTAGTTTGGAAGCCTGATAAACTAAGAAAGGGACCAAATACAGTAGGAAAGGGGCTAAATAGACATAAAGGAGAGAACAAACGCTTCAGAGAACTAAATCCTCGAAGCGGAATATCTAATGTTGTGTGTCCTTTGATATTGGATGACTGCAATTTACTTCGGAACTCTGGGCTTCGAAAGTTCTGAGGTGAAAATATTTTAAGTGCTAAGTCTCTGAAGTATAGGATCTCCCACCGCATGTCCTTTGATATTGGACGATTGTAATTTACTTCAGAACTTTGGGATTCGGGCATTCTGAGGTGAAAACCTCTGAAGTGCTAAGTCTCTGAAGTATAGGATCTCCTGTCGCATGTCCTCCTGATTTCAACGACGAAGATTTACTTCAGAACTTTGGGCTTCAGGAGTTCTTGCTTCACACATCCATATTTCTTCTAAAGTGGTTATCCGTCGAAGCGCAGGATCTCCTGCCAGGTGTCCACTCGATAAATAGTCCAGATGGGATTCAGTTCTTTGGGATTTGTTTACTCAGCACTGCTTGACTCCCATTCAGAGTACGAAATAGATGAATATGGGGATTTTCTGACACATGTCCCCCACTCAGATCGACGAACAAGAATTGCATGAAGTTTTCTCTATCTTCTATACATATGACGAAGAGTTGTGACCTCGGCTTAACTTTGGGTGCTTATCTCACTTTGCAAAGATCGACAGTTGGATTTTTGGATATCAGTGGTTGAGAGCAACTACGGCGGGCAAAGTTGTGTGGGGTTTAATTTCAAAGGGAGGTCTCGTAATTTAAACCATGATTTTATCTTGAGGGTACGTGGGATGAAAAGTGGGTTACATCAAAACACCCCTTCGCACCCCTGCAAAATCGACCGTTAAAATCCTGACTCAACACATGTCCTCCACCCAATCCACCTTTCACCCTCCTTCCTGTCACACCCATGACGCTCCCGATATCATCCACTTTGATGCAAGAGCATCTCTCCATGCAGCTAGCCAGCCACATCAGCGTGCACACATTCATGTGCTGAAAGGGAGGCACAACCTCATTTCAAATTTGAAAATAAATGTAATTAAATGTACTTAGGCTGTTGAGCCATGGAAGTTGTGCCTTTGTGCATGCGTTAGATAGGATTGGCCTTTATGGTAGATCGGCTGAGATCTAGATCCATACACTAGACTAGACAGCCATTGATTGTAATTTAATAGAGTAGGTAAATCCTAGAGGGAAGCGCTACGAGCCCCTCAGGTAAAAGAGATATTCAGATCTCATTTTGAGTTAGTATGCATGTAGAGTAGAAGAGAAGAGCCAGAGAGAGAGCTCGGGAACACCTTGTAATTACAGGCATTTGCCATTAATATAAACAAAGCAGTTTTCCTGCATTATTCTGTCATATATGCATGTCTTTGTGTGTTCCTTGTTTATGCTGTGAATGTATATGTTATATGGATGCATTCTGCAGGGGTTTGTTTGATTTCAGGTTGAAGGTCTTTGAGGCTTCACACCAGGAGGGTGTGACAGAACATTGAGGTTCTGATGGCTGTGCACAGAAGTTGCACTTATGAACTCTGAGGAGTCAGACGGAGATGTGCTAAGGCACAGGACTGAAGTCATCAACTCAGGAGGAAGACCTCAAGGTTGCTGAACACCTTGGAGGCAAGGCTGTGTATCTGAGACATAGTTGCAGACAGAATTCTGCTGTGAATTCTGTGAGAGCTCTGCCAAGTGGGCATTGAGCGTATGAACAGAGGTACATTGAGAAGAACTTTGTTGAGAGTTCAGAAGAGACAAAATCACTAAGGATTCTGAGAGCTCTGCCAGAAGAGCATTGAGCAGGTGCATACGTGCACAAGAACCCAGAAATACTGAACGTTCTGTGGAAGAGATACTCTGATAGGAAGGCATTGAGCAAGTCTGCAGATAGGCACAGGGAATGAAAAGAACTCTTTGAGTTCGGTGTTGTGAAGGGAGATTCCACTGAAGGATCTCCACTGGGTTGCTAAATACCCAGGAGCACTCAAGAAGAGACTTGAGCAGAAGGATAGCCAGGAAGGCATCCATTTCATTCTCCATCTGAGGGAGAGGAAGGACAAAATCCCCCAAGGGGTCTGAGTACTCATAGAAGCTCAGAAGAGATAGCACGCTGAGCGCAGGAGAAGACTCAGGAAGGAGTGATGACATCGAAATTATTTAAGGGTTCGGAAGAAGAATAAAGCTCAGGAAGGGTAGCATTGTATACGCACAGCGAGACTCAAGTTCGAGGAGTTCACAGAGAAAAGAAGACAAGGTCGAAGCCTTTGGGAATGTGAAATTCTTCCAAGTCTGGGAAGAAAGTGTGTAAGCTCGGAAGGAACAACGTCAGCCATCAGATCGGCCTGAAGAAGAGATCTGGACCGTTGAGGAGTTCACGTTCAGAAAGGAGCTCAGGAGAAGCTTACAGGAGGAAGAGACTGACAGTCGTCGGATCTCATAAAGAAATCCCGTCAGCCGGTGGATCGGGAAGAGTTGCGCAGAGGTTAAGCGCGAGAGAAGGCTCGCAGGGAACTCAGGAGGGAGCAACAGGAACCGTTTGATCGGGCGGAGAAAGAAGATATGGGTTGTTGATATTCACTTCCCGGAGAAGCGCGCAGGAGAAAAGATCTGAGTCGTCAGATCTTAGATCATAGTCCCAATAATTGTCAGATCTGTGGAATTCGCACGAGGTTTAGCAATCGGGATATCGGCCATCGGGAAATCGGGATTCCTGAGGTCGAAGGAAACGAGACTTTGAAAGTCTTGAAATCCTAGAGGAGATCTGGACCATCCATCAGAGGGGACGCATGGAAATCATCCGCATCATCAGGAAAGTCTCGACAGGTAAACGCCCATTGGAGGTTGGTTCATCGAGATATCGGAGATCCCGGGGACAAGGGGTTCGTGCCTTTTGAAATCATGAAACATGAAACCCAATCAGTGGGGAACAGCTGTCAGAGCAGCAGAGAAGGAGGACATCGTTGTAGTGGAGGACAACTGTCAACTAAACGAAGCGTCGGGATTTGGATGATCGAGAATCCCGTGGGTGTATGCATTGAGGCATCACAAACCCCGTAGCCCCGACGGTATAAGGTTGTGTTCATGGGAGTTGGCCATATGAGTGGGACTTGTCTTGGAGGGCCAAGGCTCATCAGAGAATCAGAGATTGGGAGCTGGAGAGTGTTGTGATCCTCAACAGCGAAAAGTCTGAAAACCCGATAAGGGGAAATTCTGACAGGAGGTTTGATCACGGTCATGGGCAGTGGTCACATGGTGAGAGTCTAGCTGGGAGGGCTAAAGGCAAAGGAGAACTCATCGGGAAACTAGAACTGGAAACCCCGATAGAGGGATAAGGCTATGATCGTATGGGGAGTGGTCACATGGATCGTCGCATAGCTGGAAGGGGCTAGTGCTTAGAGGAAAGGAGCTCATCGGAAATCGGGGATTGGAGAGGCGTAAAAATCTCGACAGTAGGAATTGCGAAACCATGAACCCCGATAACAATTTTCCTGTGGGGAAATTGTACACGGTTCATGCAGAGGTCGTGACAGAAGAAGAAAGGACCTGTAGATTGGGTATTTGAACAGGGATTCCACTTGGGAATCTAAAGAGCCGCTTCGTCTCATCAATAGAAAGGAGAATTAAAATGATCCTGCGAGCAGGAGGTCGAGGTGAAGGAACCCTACGGGGTGATAGGAAGGACCTCTCTGCATCAGGTGGTATCAGAGCAGATATCTTGTCTGTATATTTCAGATAGGAGGAGAAAGAATAACTGAAGCACTCTGATACACATCAAATGTATCAGAGTGAGAATCTATTTGTATATTGCAGACAGAGGAGCAGGAGGACGACAAAGTTACTGAAGACTCTGTAATGATTGTTGGCCGATAAGCAGCAGTCAAGAAGACAGTCAGTAGGACTGTAAGGAGATGAGGCTGGAGACACTCTTAGTGTGGAGTGACAACAGTAGATATGCCACGAAGGCAGATAGAGGTAGCAGGATGGCTACTGAAGGCCGCAGGAAGAAAAGCAAGGAAGAAAAGCTTGCAGAGATGGATAGAGAGCTCGTTGATATACGAGCAGAGATAGAGAAGCTTGAACTACAGATGCGGCAGAATGAAGAATTGGTTTCAATATGTGAACCCGAGACTGGAGACAGCCTCGATGATTCTGAATTTGAATTAGGATCGTCTGATGATATCAAAGGCTGCCAGATGGGAAGAGAAGTAGAAATTCCAGATTACCATGAGGGCAACGAGCTGAGATCACTGCGGGATCTCACAGACTGTCAGGAGGATAGTGAGGGAATTTTAGGTTGCCAGGAGGGCAATAGTGAGGGATTAGATGATGATCTCGAAGACTGCCAGGAGGGCAGTAGAAGGTTTCCAATTTTCCAAGTGGGTGAGGAAACAAAAATGGGATCGACTAAAGATCTCGTGGACTGTCATGAGGGTGGTCAAGAAATTTTACATTGCCAACTGGGCAATGATCATAGATCGTTGCGGCATCTCAAAATCTACCAGGAGGGCAGCAGAAGCATATTGAACTTCCAGGTGGGCAGAGATGAAAATTTGGGGCCATCTGAAGGTCTCATAAAGAGTTCAATTCAGCAAGGAGTGATGATGAAGATGGGATCGGTTGATCTCATGGTCTGCCAGGGAATCAAAGGAAGCATCTCATATTTCCAGGAGGGCAGAGACGAGAAGATGAGACCATCTGAGGGTCTCATGAACTCAGAAGCGAGTTGGATTCAGCCAAGGGAGCTGACAGAGCAGGAGAGCTCAGAATCGGATCAACGTGTACAGATTACCGCAAAAGAAGATCAGAGGAGCCGAATGATGATTGGGGAAATTCCAATATTCCTGCCATCTGCCCAGGAGGAGGCAGAAAATTACGTTGCAAATGGTGCAGCAGCAGAACAGTCATCTGAGACTGTCAGGAAGGAATTGGAGCAAACATTGGAGACTGCCCAAGAGGACGAAGAGAAAGAGCATTCTGAGGAACGGCTCGCTGATTTCAGCTAAGGAACTGAACGGGAAGAAGTTGTAGCACTAAAGATGACAGCAAAAGATGCAGGAGCAGAAGAGGAAAAAGAGCATTCCAAGGAGTGGCTCGATATTTTCAGCCGAGAAGCTGAAAACACTGCAGCACGATAGCTTGCAGTAGCAGATGAAGAGGACACGGACAACATATGTTTTGATGATCTGTGGGATCACTTTGAAGCCCTGGAAGAAAGGGTGAGAGTGCAGGGAAGGCACCTCCAACAGGTGAGGTTGGAAACCGATAAAGAAGAAGGCATGGGAGATCATAGCGATCTTCCCGATGACCAAAAATTTTTGCAGCTGAGGAGACTGCAAGAACAGAGCCAACCATCGCAGCAGCTGGACGAGGTAATCATGGAGATCATGGAGCTGATGTTGAAGTCAGCAGATACTGCCAGCAGAGAGCAGCTGAGAAGAAGGAAATAAGCAGCAGCAGAACGGAGCGGATGAACAGCTCCAAAGATTCGTTTGGGATCCAGGAGGATTTTCGACAACTACAGGGGAAGCTCATGAGCAGGAGCTCATGATTTTTGCAGCTGAGGAGTATGATGCAAGAGCATCTCTCCATGCAGCCAGCTAGCCACATCAGCACACACACATTCATGTGTTGAAAGGGAGGTGCAGCCTCATTTCAAATTTGAAAATAAATGTAATTAAATGTGCTTAGGCTATTGAGCCATGGAATCTGTGCCTTTGTGCAGGCATTAGATAGGATTGTCCTTTATGGTAGATCGGATGAGATCTAGATCCATACGCTGGACTAGACAACCATTGATTGTAATTTAATAGAGTAGGTAAATCCTGGAGGGAAGCGCTAAGAGCCCCTCAGGTAAAAGAGATATTCAGATCTCATTTTAAGTTAGTATGCATGTAGAGCAGAAGAGAAGAGCCAGAGAGAGAGCTCAGGAACACCTTATAATTACAGGCATTTGCCATTAATATAAACAGAGCAATTTTCCTGCATTATTCTATCATATATGCATGTCTGTGTGTGTTCCTTGTTTATGCTGTGAATGTATATGTTATATGGATGCATTCTGCAAGGGTTTGTTTGATTTCAGGTTGAAGGTCTTTGAGGATTCACACCAGGAGGGTGTGACAGAACATTGAGGATCTGATGGTCGTGCACAGAGGTTGCACTTCTGAACTCTGAGGAGTCAGACGGAGACATGCTAAGGCACATGATTGAAGTCATCAACTCAGGAGGAAGACCTCAAGGTTGTTGAACACCTTGGAGGCAAGGCTGTGTATCTGAGACACATTTGCAGACAAAATTCTGCTGTGAATTCTGTGAGAGCTCTGCCAAGTGGGCATTGAGCATATGCACAGAGGTACATTGAGAAGAACTCTGCTGAGAGTTCAGAAGAGACAGAATCACTGAGGATTCTGAGAGCTCTGCCGGAAGGGCATTAAGCAGGTGCATACGTGCACAAGAACCCAAAACTACTGAACGTTATGTGGAAGAGATACTCCACCAGGAAGGTGTTGAGAAAGTCTGCAGATAGGCACAGGGAATGAAAAGAACTCTTTGAGTTCGGTGTTGTGAAGGGAGAGTCCACTGAAGGATCTCCATTGGGTTGTTGAATACCCAGGAGAACTCAAGAAGAGACTTGAGAAGAAGGATAGCCAGGAAGGCATCCATTTCATTCTCCATCTGAGGGAGAGGAAGGACAAAATCCCCCAAGGGGTATGAGTACTCGTAGAAGCTCAGAAGAGATAGCACACTGTACGCAGGAGAAGACTCAGCAAGGAGTGCAGACGTTGGAATTATTTAAGGGTTCGGAAGAAGAAGAAAGCTCAGGAAGGGCAGCGTTGTATACGCACAGCGAGACTCAAGTTCGAGGAGTTCACAGAGAAAAGAAGACAAGGTTGAAGCCTTTGGGAACGTGAAATTCTTCCAAGTCTAGGAAGAAAGTGCGTAAGCTCGGAAGGAACAACGTCAGCCGTCAGATCGGCCTGAAGAAGAGATCTGGACCGTTGAGGAGTTCATGTCCAAAAAGGAGCTCAGGAGAAGCTTACAGGAGGAAGAGACTGACAGTCATCGGATCTCACGAAGAAATCCCGTCAGCCGGTGGATCGGGAAGAGTTGCGTAGAGGTTAAGCGCAGGAGAAGGCGCGCAGGGAACTCAGGAGGGAGCAACATGAACCATTGGATTGGGCGGAGAAAGAAGATCTGGGTCGTTGATCTTCACTTCCTGGAGAAGCGTGTAGGAGAAAAGATATGAGCCGTCAGATCTTAGATCATATTCCCGACAACCGTCAGATCTGTGGAAGTCGCACGAGGTTTAGCAATCGAGATATCGGCCATCAGGAAATCGGGATTCTTGAGGTCGAAGGAAACGGGACTTTGAAAGTCTCAAAATCCCAGAGGAGATCTGGATCGTCCATCAGAGGGGATGCGTGGCAATCATCATTGTCATCGGGAAAGTCTCGATAGGTAAACGCCCATTGGAGGTTGGTTCATCGGGATATCGGAGATCCCGGGGACAAGGGGTTTGTGCCTTGTGAAATCGCGAAACGCGAAACCCAATCAATGGGGAACAACTGTCAGAGCAGCAGAGAAGGAGGACAATGTTGTAGTGGAGGACAACTGTCAACTAAACGGAGCGTCAGGATTTGGATGATTGGGAATCCTGCGGGTGTATGCATTGAGGCATCACAAACCCCATAGCCCCGACGGGATAAGGTTGTGGTCATGGGAGTTGGCCATATGAGTGGGACTTGTCTTGGAGGGCCAAGGCTCATCGGAGAATCGGAGATCGGGAGCTGGAGAGTGTTGTGATCCTCGACAGTGAAAAGTCTGAAAACTCGATAAGGGGAAATTCTGATAGGAGGTTTGATTACGGTCATGGGCAGTGGTCACATGGTGAGATTCTAGTTGGGAGGTCTAAAGGCAAAGGAGAACTCATCGAGAAACTAGAACTGGAAACCCCGATAGAGGGATAAGGCTATGATCGTATGGGGAGCGGTCACATGGACCGTCGCATAGCTGGAAGGGGCTAGTGCTCAGAGGAAAGGAGCTCATCGAAAATTGGGGATTGGAGAGGCATGAAACTCTCGACAGTAGGAACTGCGAAACCACGAACCCTGATAACAGTTTTCCTATGGGGAAATTGTACATGGTTCATGCATAGGTCATGACAGAAGAAGAAAGGACATGTGGATCGGGTATTTTCACAGGGATTCCACTTGGGAATCTAAAGAGCCGCTTCGGCTCATCAACAGAAAGGAGAATTAAAACGATCTTGTGAGCAGGAGTCCGAGGTGAAGGAACCCTGCGGGGTGAAAGGAAGGACCTCTCTGCATCACACTTCATTAACCACTTATCTCGTTCACCCACATTATAATCTCCGCCTATCCCCACTTCATCATCATACACTTGTTCCATCATAATTCTTCCCATAGACGATTACTTTTACATATGCCTGTTATTAATTCCTTGATGAGCCAATGCAATGTTATTCGTCTGATTATCCTTCCCCCATGATCTCAACTGTGATTCATTGCCTTGCTAAACATATCTGGAGGGACATATGGAAACAAAACTAAAATGGCCAAGACAATATTCTGAATTATTAAGGTGGACTTTGTGACATCTGTACTTAGCCCAAAGGACTAAGGAAAGGAATGCTCCCACCAGCAGGCGAAGATAAAGAGGAGAACTCCAATGAGAATCATCAAAATTTACACACTGGTTTTTTATTCAGATATATGTTATTTTAATTAAATATTGTAAGAAGTCTAACATCTTTTCAGTTGAGAAAATTTTTGTATAAATATATAGAAAACAAGTGCAGACACAGATTCTAATTTTCATTTAGTTTGAGTTATGTGTCTCCTCTGTATTTTCATTTCTCTGAATTTGTTTATGTAATTCCTTGAAAAGAGATTGATTTCAATTTAGTATTAAAAATATTGTGATCATATTATACCAATAATTCATTAGCTAAGCAGTTTTTCCTCTGTATTTACAGTGAGTAAAATAAGACTTGCATTCTATGTGAATTACTACATTTCATATCCTATTCAAGGGTGCCTTCTCTACTTTTCTTCCACTACAAACAAGGTGAGACTCATCAACAATTGATGCCTAGATTTGTTTAATAGTTTTGCAACTTTCTTTCACACCATTTGATATTATAATTGTGACTTAGACAACGAAATACAACCTCTGTATTGTCCTATTGTTAATTTCATTGAAAGATCATTTCTTATAGAACTAAAGGTAGGAAAAGCAGTCATTTAAAACATTTACTTTAAAAAATCATGATTCATGACATTAATCTTTGAGCCTTAGGATTAATCTCAGGAACAACATCTTTTTGGTGTCATTGCTGGGGATGGAGAAACAAAGTTATTTTTCCCTGGGAAAATGACAAAGTAAAAATTTAATCGTTGATGGTGAACAAATATTGAATACGTGAAAAGGTTCATTTTTCACCTGGCGACTCCTTGGTTCAAAGACTCGACATGATTCACTGGAGACTCCATTGTTTTCAAAATTTCAAGTTCATTCACTGCTTGGATTGTTGCGAGGTTTTCTCCTTTGGAATTTACAATTTTTTTTGGTTTTCCAAATGTTGTTCCTGATATTAAAGAATGGGGAGATCATCTTCCTATTTTAGAGAGGATAATGATGATAATCCTGCTCAACATTTGTTTGAATTTCATAAGCTCATGCATCAACTAGATATTCATCATGAATATGTTTTGATGAAATTTTTCATGTTTAGTCTAGGAGGGGATACTCAACTTTGGTACAAATCTCTACTCCCTTCTAGCATTTCATCATTAAAAGAATTCCATGCAGATTTTCATAAAATTGCAAAATAACGTATTCATCAGAGTTCCTTTTTGAATACTATTTCAATTTAGATTTTGTAGAACAAGATTGTAGAGATGATCAGTTTGTTGATGAAAAATCATAACATGATAGCAATTGTGGTCAACTATATGAAGAAGAATTTGTAGAAAAACAAGATATCCTTTAAATAGATCAGGAAAATTTATATGAAGAAGACTTTGAAGTAAATCAAGAAGAGGTTTCTTGCAGTAGTAAGAATGAAGACAACATTATTGCAAGTAAAAATGAAGAAATCCTTATAGACCCTCCAGTCCTTCAAGTTGATCAAAGACAAGATGATGAATCTTTTGCTGGTCTAGATCCTTGCGAAGGCCAATGACTTATTGAAGACCATAAGCAATCAACTCGTGGAAAAGATGATTTCAGTAATGATACTGACAATGGCAACGATACTCTAAGTGCATTTGTCATTGTACCAAATGTGCATAGTAATTATTGTCATGATCAAACTACTGTTCTAAATTCTTATTTTGATCAAGCTGCTATTATTCAATCATCATTACTAGATCATCAAGAAATGGAAGTTTTTGAAAGTCAAAGCTCAGAAATTTTATATAATTATCATATTTATGATGAGTATCCAGACGATGAAGAAGAGAAAAATTCTTTCCCAACATGCATGGAAACATACAATAACTATCCTTTGTTTGATAACTATGATGAATGCAATTTTGAAGTTGACGAGAAAAAAATTATTTCTCTTTCTTCAGAGAGTTCACTTCAGCAGGAAAATTACCAGTTGCACTATAAAAGAAATCAGCATGTGTATGGCATTGATGAAGAAGATTCTTGGACAGGCGACGGAGGAGATAAGGAGGGGATACTGGAGCAGTTGATCTCTTCTTCCTATTTAGAAACTGATGAGCAACAAACTAGTGAGCCTCAATATGAAATTCTCGATCCAAGGAGAAAGTATGCAAAGGCTTTTCATGCAGCTAGGCCAGCAGGAAGATGTATCGCTTGATTTTGAAAATTATTTATCTTTCCATGATCCAATGGATGTTTGGTTGGAGTATTTTATTCAAGAGGTCCAAAATGTTGTAGCATGTTTTTTGCAGCCAAACTTCAGCGGTAAGTGCAAGCTACCTACTCATTATTTGCTGCAAAAAAATTATTATGTTTTCATTCCTTCATCCAGCATAAAAATGTTAATATTATGGTAGCTGCGGGAGGTATTTACCCCCACGTGTGAACCTGATGAGAATAGAAGACTCTGGAAAGCAAGAGAAACCCTAATGAATTGGATAATAACCCTAGAAGCCTTGTCGGCTCAAGAAGATAATTTATATTAGGCTATTAGCCTCCAAGAGAAGAAGTCGACCAGAATTAATAATAATATACTGAACAGACACATACCTAGAAGGAGAAGTAGGCCCCAACAAACTGGCAGGATTACTATAAATATAGGGCACCAGTTCTCATTTGTAGCATCTCAGCAGTTGCAGATAGAGCCAGTTTTGTGTAGCAGTTTCCCAGTTGGTGCGCACTGTAGTTGCAGTCTGGTGCGCAGGTTTGGAGGAGGGTTGCAGGTGCAGCTGCAACAACAACTAGTTTCAGTATTGGCTTGGATATCTCTTGGCTAGGGTTTGGGACTATATGATCAGTCTTTTGTGTTGTTCTATCCTTGGGGAGAGATGCGCTTCTTTTTGTTTGGCTATCTAGCCTAGGGTTTGCTTCCAGAGGAATTCTCAGTCAAGGTTAAGGTGCTCGGAGGGAGGCTTCGGCCTGTGGTTGGGTGATGAGGGTATCGTCAATGGTAAAACGAGCACACCATCTTCTATATTATAATAGTTTATGGGCCCACACCCCTTCAGTCAGCCTAAAACGCTAGAAGGAAACATAGCTGCTAGACATTGAGCTCGTTGAGGAACTGCCACTAGGGTTACTAGCAGGAGCAGTTTCCAAAAGAACTGCAGCTAGGGTTACTAGCAGAAGCAGTTGTAGAAACCCTAAACCTCTTGTTGAGGAACCTTAAGTGAGTGTATTGACCTATTCTCCAGATAGATCAATGTGCCCTAGCCCAATGCATCTCCTGGTACTCTCAGAAGGCCAACACGTGAAGTTTGGATCTCTGGTCAAATCTAGGGTTTGACCAAGTCAAGCAAGCCATGACAAACTCTATGAAGTCTGAGAACAAGTTAGATGGAGCTTCTAACTTCAGAGCGTGGAAGAAAAGGATTGACCTCATCCTTACCAAGAATAAAGTGCTAGATATCGTGAAAGGAAAGATCGTGAAGCCAAAGTTTGAAGAAGGAGAAGAGAAGGAACCGCAGAACATTGTAGCTATGGAGAAGTTCAAAGACGTTGACATCAATGCCATAAGTATCATAGTGGATTCCATAAAATACCACTTGATACCCTACATCTCCCATCTTGACTCATCGAAGAAGATGTACGATGNGCCCTAACAAATCTCTTCTCAGTCAGAAACATTGGACAAGTTATGAGTCTGAAGAATGAGCTCCGTGACATGAAGATGAATGATGACGACAACGTAACATCATTCTTTGTAAGGATATCCCAGTTAAGAGATCAACTACAAGCTATTGAAGAGATCACTTTAGAAAAGGAATTGGTGAACATAGTACTCAATGGTCTTCCCAAGACATGGGATGCATTTGTCGCAAGCATGAACACAAGGAAGGAGTACCCGACATTTGAAGAAATTTGGACTTGTTGTGCTCAAGAAGAATCAAGGATCAATGCAAAAGATAAACCTCAAAAGAAGTACGATGATCAAGCCTTCACAACAAGATTCAAGAACTTCAGGGACAAAAGAAAGTTCGATTCAAGAAGGAAGCCAAAGCAAAGAAAAGACATTTCAGAAATACAGTGATTCAACTGTCAAAAGTACGATCACCACAGAAATCAGTGTCCCGAGCTAAATAAAAGGAAGGAGAAACACGAAGCATCGATTTCCAAAGAAAAGGAACATGCAAAGAAGACTAAGCAGGATGGAAGAGACTTCTTCTACTAAAAGGTAACAACACTCTTCTTATTTTCTTGTATATATCTTGCTTACATCGCCTTTGTACATATCTTGTATATCTATCTCTTGGAAAACAATGTGTTCCAAGAAGAACTATACCTATGGAAGAACAATAAGATAAGAATGAATATCATTAGATATTACACATGAAAGAATGAAATATATCATGTGAAAGCTACTA
>ML799139.1:62613-75881 GCA_009831015.1 Picea engelmannii
ATCCATGGTAGTAGCCATGAAAAGACAGTATGTGTTCAGCTCAACTACAAAAGAAGACCTCTTCGAAGAAAAGCCTTAAAGTATTCATGGTTGTCCATCCAGATCCGTGATCCTATGATAAAAGGTAGAAGTGGAATCTCTAGGGCATGGAATCTATAAGAAACTTCATGAACCCAAAAGCTAAAGAAGAACATGAAGATTCCAAGAAAGGAAGAGAAACCAGAACAACTAGTCATTGTATCAAGAATCACAAGATTACCAGCCTGATATGAACTCACTAAAAGAAATCAATCAGAAGAACTGAAAGTCGTGATGAAGAACAATGTATGGAAGACTTATGAATGAAAGAATTGCGAGATCCAGAACCAGAGATTCTCCCAGATGGAGGGAGAAGACTATGATGATTGATTTTTTGAGTACACCAGACTTATCTCTATATAAGTCATTATATCATCCACAACATCCATGAATTGGAATTCTACATCAGATAAATGCAAAGAATGTTCTCTAGAAGAAATTGAGTAAAGAGCGCATGCAGAGCAATCTCAAGACTTTGAGACATACCATAAAGAGACTCTTGTATATAGATAAGAAGAAGACAACTTGGTGGAGAACCTCCAGTGCACAACAGAAGCGTGGTGAAGATTTCCTATAACATCAAGATGACTACTCAGAAGATCAGATCTCATGATGACAGAAGAAGTACCACATGAATGTGTTCCAGTTCTCCAACTATGATATACTCTACTGTTCAAATCTACATGAAGCCTTCACAGTGTTCTAGACTATAGTACAAGCATTACATTATCCATGATAAAGTCCAGAAGGGAGAAAGTGATTCTCCAATACATATCTCCACAGATGAGTAGATAAGCATACATTTTGGTAAAGCCTCTATACATTTTGGCAAACTCATTCTCTCTAGGTTACACTTTTTTTAGTGTCGAAAGAATGGCCCAGGGTGGGGAATAGTCTAGGACAGTCATTCCTTAGGACAAACTCATTCTCTCTAGGTTACACTTTTTTAAGTGTCGAAGGAATGGCCTAGGGTAAGGAATGGTCCAAACATTTCTCGAGGGTAGACTCATTCTCTCCAGGTTACACTTTTTTTAGTGTCAGAGGAATGGCCCAGGGTGACAAATGGTCTAGGCTTAGAAATCAGAAATAATCCTTCTTCCTTGGTTGAGAAGAATGGGGCAGATAGTCCATTGTTGATATTCTATATTGAGGGAAGACATTCTTTCAGATCTCACAGACGTGAGTGAAATATTGGCCCAGATGATTATTGTTGATATTCTATACCGAGGGCAGACACTCTTTCAGATCTCATAGACGTGAGTGAAAGATTGGCCCAATTGATTCAGTTTTTATCATAACATTGTCTCTATGCAGATGAAGACTACTATGGTGGCAGACATTCTTTCAGATCTCACAGACGTGAGTGAAAGTCTGTCCCAGATGATACAGTTTTTATCATAACATTGTTTCTATGTAGGATTCTCTCAGATGTTTGTTATGAAGACTATATGATAGTAGATGAGGACTATTGTGGTGAATATGTTTCACCGTTCGCAACCATATGCTGTTGATCAAGTACTTATGTATTACTTGATGTGGTAGTGAACCACTGGATTGTAGTTATGTACTACTATGAATAGACACAGGTGTGTTCTATCCTTGTTCTAATTGCCTTGAAGACTATCAACAGTTTATTGGACATAATGATCATTCAGATGAATGATGAACAAAGATTTTCTAGACGGAAAATAGTTCAGAGCTTTTAATCCTCTTGTATCACTCCATGGTGAGAGTGACTTATCCAACATCATATCTAATTACTCAGATGAAGTACGGTTTCAAGAATTTATGCAACTAATGGTGATGGTGATGCTCATGATCTAGTCATGAAATAGTCCAGATGACTATATTGATGCTACCAGGTAAATGGTATGTTTTGTGCTCAAGACCATTACCTATAAATACCTCTCTAGCTAGGAGGGAGTGTTAATATTATGGTAGCTGCGGGAGGTATTTACCCCCACGTGTGAACCTGACGAGAATAGAAGACTCTGGGAAGAAAGATAAACCCTAATGAATTGGCTAATAACCCTAGAAGCCTTGTCGGCTCAAGAAGATAATTTATATTAGGCTATTAGCCTCCAAGAGAAGAAGTCGGCTAGAATTAATAATAATATATTGAACAGACACATACCCAGAAGGAGAAGTTGGCCCCAAAAAACTGGCAAGATTACTATAAATACAACGTGCCAGTTCTCATTTGCAACATCTTAGCAGTTGCAGATAGAGCCAGTTCTGCGCAGTAGTTTCCCAGTTGGTGCACACTGCAGTTGCAGTTTGGTGCGCAGGTTTGGAGGAGGGTTGCAAGTGCAGCTGCAGCAGCCACTAGTTTCAGTATTGGCTTGGATATCTCTTGGCTAGGGTTTGGGACTATATGATTAGTCTTTTGTGTTGCGCTATCCTTGGGGAGAGATGCGCTGCCCTTTGTTTGGCTATCTAGCCTAGGGTTTTCTTCTGGAGGAATTCTCAGTCAAGGTTAAGGTGCTCGGAGGGAGGCTTCAGCCTGTGGTTGGGTGACGAGGGTATCGTCAATGGTAAAACGAGAAAACCATCTTCTATATTCTAACAAAAACAAGGTATGTTAAGCAATCTACTATTTGCATGGCTCCATTGGAAATTCCATATTACTTGATAAATGGATTTTCACCTCATTAGTGTAGGGACAATGTATATAAATAAGTTGTCCAAATCAACATTTCATTTCAGCATTATTGTTCAGTGTTTTATTTCAGTTCAGTAGTTCGGTTCTGAGTCTGGAATCCAGTATGGTTCAGGTTTTAGGAATTATGACTCCATAGCACAATGACGAGGTTCAAAGTTTAACATGCTTAATTTCAAGTCTCAGAAGGATGAAGGCACATGGTATATTGTTATTGGTGTTTTTCAGAATAGATCTCCTTGAACAAGATATGAGGTTGAATAAAAAGTCAGCATTCAAACATTCGATTTCTCTAAAAATAGGTGGTAAATTAATAATCTTCCTTGTGGACAATTCAAAATTAAAATAAGGTATGAGTTCCTACTCTTCGTATAGTTCAAATAAAATTTCAAGAAAATTCTTTTTGAAATGAATGCGAAGGAAGTTTTTCTCATGATAATATTATCACCTGACCTAAAAATCAGAGAGGTGTAAAGTTACAACTTAAAGTGTCATGCTGATAAATTCTAGAGCCATCTCTGGAATACAAATAAAAATGATAATAAATAAACTCGAAAGAAATTTGAACTAAAATACACAAACTTGTGCAGGATCAGGGTATTTTGTGTCAAGCCCTCTGAATCCTCGATTTGGTTATCTTTGCCTATCCCCAAGTTCTTATCCACTTCAGATTTTATTTATCCTTTCTTAGTCTTCATAGAAGCAAAGTAACTTACCTTGACTCTGAAAACTTAAAAACATATTTTCAAAACAGGATTAGGCAAATTTTTTTATGTTCCTTTGATTTTAATTGAGAAATTATGTCTTGGCTGATAATTTTAGCTCTGCTATCATACTTTAAACTGACTAATTTGCTCAAGGTTGATCCCTGAAAGATTAAGATTCCCATTAAAAAAAATTCCTATAGGCGAAGTTGTATTGAAAATTGGAAGAATGTTAGTTTCAGAGTATTCCTAAAATTGTTGACAGACCTTCGTTTCAAACAATTTAAACAGATATCATCCCTTGTATTTGACATACAAATTGATTGCCCCAACTTCAAAATATTAAAATACAAGACAAATGGTGAAAGGAAATTCATAATCTGATTGGCCCCATCTTGTCCAAAAGATATGATGAAAGGAAATTCATATATTGATTTCCCTCATCTCAGCAAAATACAAAAGTGTTAATTGAAGTGGTGAAAGAAAATTCAATGGGAGAAATAGATAACTTCACCGGGGTACCGAACATGCTCATTGGAAGTGAAGAAATATCTATGGTATCTGTAAGGCTATCATACATATCCATATAACATACTCTATCATCTAGTTCTCTTTCCGATGATATTTACATCCTGAACCAACTGGGGATTCCCTAAATAAACATGTTACATTTGCTTAACCTTGAAGTGAACAAAGTCAGTCAAAGTTGATATTTTAGTTTAAATTATTTTGATTATCTTAAACAATTATGAAATCAATTTTAAGAAAAAGAAATTTTTAATAGCCTAACTTGAGATCAATCATTAAGTATGTTTTGAATATTTTTGGGCTTGGTTAGTTTCATTTTCCTATGAATGATTAATTCTTAAATAAAACTGGAAAGTGTTTTTCAAAAATAAATAATGACTCCATATACCCAATAACAGCACTTGGTATACTATTCTTTCCTGCCTCACAGGTAGCCGCAATCCCCAGATGGAGCCTATGTTGGAACACGTTTAATTTTGAGATTTTGAGCTTTAGATTTGGCCTCTTAGAAATACAATTTTCACCCAAAAAGAAAAAGAAACTTAGATATTCTCCTTTTAAATTTAAAGATAAATCCATCGCTTTTTGAAAAGGTTCTTATGATATCCATCGTCGATTAGCTAATCTAATTTTATCAAACAGTCTTAATGATCTCCAAATTGTAGAAGTTGCTTGATTTTTAAAGAAAACGTTTGCTTCAGAGCTTCGCGCTTCAGGTATTCCAACAAGTCTAAACAATGAAAACCCTGAATTTCTGAAACCCGAAGATAACTGCTCATGACTCATTGGACACATGTCTCTTACTTTGGGTTTAAATGTGGCACTTACTTTTGACATTTATGTCAGATGATTCAGATGTTTTCAAGTGACAAGTTGCACCTTTCTTTTCTTGGCATGTCATCAAGAATGATGTCATCTCTGCCACGTCACTCTGTGAGATTGCCCTTCGGGAGTTATAAAAAAGAGTGAGTTCACAAACCTACGAAGTTTCAAAGAGCCGAAGTAACGAACATTATAAAAATTAAAAGTGTTTTAAAGAGTTTAATAACTGAGGCTAATCATGATTAAATGTTAATTAACCACTTCGCAGTTTCAAACTTCGGGAGATTTCCATCCCGTTACATTCCAAAACCTCGAATTCTCGAAATCCTGAAGGACTTAAGGCTAATTCAAGGTTTAAAACATGATAAAGTAAAACATAAAAGTGAGTAATAGGAGATTAAATTCTTCGTGAATTTGACCTTTGGGAGGTTTATACCCTAATTATGCCCAACAGTCACGAATGCTGAATTATTAACAATATGTATGATTGGATAAAGTTAACGATTTGAATTGTGATTAATAGTTTTTATTCATCGAAGAGCTTACAGATTTCTCTGGTTACAATTGGGTTAATTTTTTGCGCCATGAAATGTTGCAAGGAAGCTTGACCTCAGAATCTAGCAGAATGCTAAACCAGTTTGAAAGCTTGATAAACTAAGAAAGGGACCAAATATATCAAGGAAGGGGCTAAATAGTCAGAAAGGGGAGAACAAACTCTCCAGAGTGCTAAGTCCCCGAAGTGGAAGATCTGACGTTGCATGTCCTTTGATATTGGACGACTAAAATTTAATTCATAACTCTGGGTTTCATGCATTTCGAGGTGAAAATATCCAAAGTACAGGATCTCCTGCCGATGTCCTTTGATATTGGATGGCTGTAATTTACTTCAGAACTCTGGGATTCAAGCATTCCAAGGAGAAAATCTCCGAAGTGATAAGTCTTTGAAGTAGAGGATCTCCTGCCACGTGTCCTCTTGATTTCAATGATGATGATTTATTTCTAAACTCTGGGCTTCAAGAGTTCTCGCTTCACACATCCATCTTTCTTCCAAAGTGGTTATCCACCAAACGCAGGATCTCCTACTACATGTCCACTTCGATCAACGGTTTAGATGGGATTCGGCTCCTCGAGAGTTATTTACTCAACACTTCTTTCCTCCTCCTCAGAGTACGAAATATATGAATACGGGGATTGCCTGACATGTGTCCCTTGCTCAGATCGACGGATAGGAATTGCATGAAATTCTCTCTATCTTCTCTACATATGACCAATAGTTGTGCCCTCGGCTGAACTTTGGGCACTTATCTCAATTTTCGAAGATCGACAGTTGGATTTTTGGAGATCAACGACTGAGAAAGATTGTGGGGGGAGAAGTTGTGCAAGGTTTAATTTTGAAGGGTGGTCCCAGAATTTAAAGCACATTTTTCTCTTGGGGATATGTGGCATCACAAGGTGCATTGCAGGACAAAAAGTGGGTTACTTCAAACCACCCCCTCGTGCCCCCGCAAAATCTACTATTAGAATCTTGACTCAACACCTATCCTCCACCCAATCCACCTTTCACCCTCCTGCATGTCACACCCTCCATGCTCTCGATACCGTCCACTTCAACAACCACTTATCTCATTCACCCACATTCTAATCTCCACTTATCCCCATTTCATCATCATACACTTGTTACATCATCATTCTTCCCATATACTGTTACTTTTCCCTATGCCCATTATTCATTCCTTGATGAGACAATGCAATGCTATTCATTTGATTATCCTTCCCCCATGATATCAACTGTGATTCATTGCCTTGCTGAACATATTTGGAGGGACAAATGGCAACGAAACTAAAAAGACCAAGACAATATGCCGAATTATTAAGGTGGACTTTGTGACATCTGTACTTAGCCCAAAGGACTAAGGAAAGGAACACTCCCACTATCAAGTGAAGATATAGAGGAAAACGCCAGTAAGAATCATCAAAATTTACACACTATTGTTTTATTCAGATATATGTTATTTTAATTAAATATTGTAAGAAGTCTAACGATTTTTCAGTTGAGAAATGTTTTGTAAAAATAGATAGATTTTAGATCTATTCATGGAGTCTCTGAGCCCAATGTGGGGTCGGCTTCTTGCCAGATGTAATAGAGAAACTTCCTTTTTGAGTATTAATACAAGTGCAGATAGGGATTCTAATTTTTGTTCAGTTTGAGTTATGTATCTCCTCTATATTTTCATTTCTTCGAATTTCTTTATGTAATTCCTTGAAAAGCGTTTGATTGCAATTTAGTATTACAACTACTATGATCATATTATACCAGTAATTCATTAGGTAAATAGTTTTTCCTCTATATTTACTATGAGTAAAACAAGACCTGTGTTATATGTGAATTACTACATTTCATATCCTGTTCAAGGGTGCGTTCTCTACTTTTCTTCCACTGCAAACAAGGTGAGAGTCATATGCAATTGATGCCTAGATTTGTTTAACAGTTTTGTAACTTTCTTTCACACCATTTGATATTATACATATGACTCAGACAATGAAATATAACCTTTGTATTTTCCTATTATTAATTTCATTGAAATATCATTTCTTATAGAACTAAAGGTAGGAAAAGCACTCATTTAAAACATTTTCTTTAAAAACTCATGATGCCTGACACTAATCTTTGAGCCTTAGGATTAATCTTAGGAACAATATTCTCCACCATATTCTATTGAGCCTCAACAATATGAGCTTCTCTGAAACCTGCAGTTTTGTTTTTAAGACATTCCCAAGACATGTGTCCTATATTTCCACAAGAATAACACTTAATCTCTTCTCCTCTGCCTCTTCCTCTACCTCCTGGAAATTGTCTCCTTCCTCTAGATTCTCCTCCTCTAGAACCGCCTCCTCTAGCTATCTCATCGCCAGAACTACTAGTATCTTCCCTTCTCTTCTGGAACTTTTCTCTTGTGGTTCCTTTCCCTCGGGTCAGATTCTTTCCCTTGTTCTTCTGACTCTTCTTTCTTACCAATTTTTCTTCTTCCTTCAAGGCTACCTGATAAGCATATTCTACAGTCCTCATTGTCACTAGACTAATTTCATCTTGAATTTCATACCTCAATCCATTTATATATATAACAACTTTATCTTCATCATTTTCCCTATGTCTTGCTCTTATATTCAATTTATAGAATTCTTCAGTGTACTCCTTTACTGACAAACCTTTCTATCCCAGATTATGTAACCTTCTGAACAAATTCAACTGATAATATTTGGGTATGAATTTATCCTTGATCTTAGCTACCATTTTATCCCAACTCTTAATCATGGACTTACCTTTCCTCCTTCTATCAACCTGTAACTCGTCCCACCATAAAGTTGCATGTCCAATCAACCTGGTCACATCATGCTTTACTTTCTTCTCATCATCAATCTCCTCATAATCAAAATATTTGTCTAAGGAATTTATCTAGTCAATCAACTCTTCTACATCAAATTAGCTTTGTACATTGATACTTCCATCTTTTCTCTAGTTCCTATCTTGACAACAACTCTCAACAATCGTTCTTTTTTTGCTTCTTCCCCCGTAACTTCCTCTTCTCCTGGATTTTCTCTTTCAACATCACTAACATCACCAACCTTGGGTGCTCTCTTTTGTGTTGTTTCCATGACATCCATCCTTGCTCAAAGTTGTCTCATTTCTCCTTCCATGGATACATTGACTTCATATCTCTCACTGCATCTCCTCAGAGGAATAACTTCCAATCTATCTCCTGACAGATATTTTTACTGCTCTGATACCAACTGATGAAAACCCCTAAGTTTTAGCATGACTTCCTGGTCTAGGATCAAATCTCATAGGTGTCGAAGTGGCTCGTGGGTCCTTACAGAACCCCTAGAACTCTTTACCACAGACCCTTCACTGTCATTGCGTAAAATTTGGTATTTTGAGAGGGTCCTTTTTCTCTAATGGAGTCATGCACATGAATACAGATAAAACTAGGTTCTCAGCTAAAGGCACTCTAGATCTCCAGGACTTCAGAGCTCCAGGAGAATTTTCTCCAACCATCATTTTACCCAAAGGCATCGAAGTATTTTCTGACCGAATCCAGTCATAAAGTGACTTGACCAGTGGTGTAGGGTTCCTCCTATCCTTCCACTTCTCCCTCCTTTTCAAATGATTGGATCTGATGAAACGACTAGCGTGAATGTGCCTCCCTTACACAATCTATGATTGAGAAGATTTCAGGACTCTAGGATTCGGGGGATTTTCCACTCCTCAAAACAACAACCAATATTACCCAGAGTGTCGAATCGTCGAACCACTTGGGGGATCCAATGACTCACACTCACTCACTGTTATATGATGGAGATTAACTATGAGCTTCGAAACTTCGGGGCTCCATGCCTCACTTGCAACAAAAGACTACAACAAATCGTCGGGGCAACGAATTTTGAAGGCTTCTGGACATTAATGTTCCCACTGTTCTAACTTGATCAAAGGACTATGGGGTAATATTATTGGACATGGTTTTATGGTGTTGGCATTGATGTAAAATAGGGCCAAAATGATTGATGTCGGACATGGTATTATGGTATTGTCATTATAAAGAATATCAAATATGTCTATGAGATACTAAATATTAGGAGAGATAACATAGTAGGTTGCATAAAAGACATAGCACAAGGAACATAGGAGTCCCTCATATTAGAAGATCATCTCTATGGTGGATCAATGAAGAAAAATATTAGGAGAGAAGGGAAAATTAAGGAAATCTATGCAAAATATTATGGAGTAATCGTGAATGTTCCCTTTTCAATTTCGGGAGTAATCACAACCATTGAATTGAGGAGCAATATTTTCCATTGATGTAATTTTCGGGACAATTCAAGACCGTCAGATCGAGTGGAAGTTAGAGGTTGGGAAGAATTATATTTAAACTAACATATCTAAATAAGGAGCTTCATATGGTTTCCAGCTATTGGATCAAGATTCGATCTGGAATGTAGAGCCGCCAGATTTTGTGGAGGAAATTCAAGTGAGCTCTCAATCGTTAGATCAGCTTGGGATCTATCATGATTGTCAAATAGAACCAAGTGGAAGGACAAGATAAGAGGACCCCATAAGACATAAATTATTGAAACCATCAAAGCCCCGAAGTCACGAACTACTACCAACCATTGATATGGAGTGAAAATACTACAATCGTCAGATCACACTAAAGGAAAAAAGACGTTCAACTTCGGCACTGACCACTCCGACGAAAAGGAGACTAGAATAGATAAATCTACCCAAAGGATGAAGCTAATAAGTCATGAACTCCAGTCAACTTTGACGCTGACCACTCTAGAAAAAATGAGACTAGAACATGTAAGTGTACCTCAAGGTCGAAGCCCCGAAGTATTGAACTCTCGTCGACCATCATATTAGGAAATCTTATGAACTATTGATCTGGAGTTAAACCTATCAGAGCACAGTCAGCTATAACCTTTACCTACTACGGGAATAAACAACCCAGATGAACCAAGAACTCTCGAACCCCATATTTTTTGAAAAAACAGAGGCCATAGGATTAAGAAAGGAAATATATATGATGATATATCTATTTGGCACTTCACCAATTCAAAAGGATTATATCGAAGTTTCAAAAGTGTCATATTCCTGAAGCAACAAAAACTTTCAGATCAACAAGAAACTTCAGATGAAGCTACGACTGCTAGATCCAGGAGGAGGGCATGTGACACATCATTAGGCCCACGTCAATAGGACAATGTAATCAATAGATGAAATGTATCCAAATTAGATGATGACAAGTGTCAAAATACATATGGCACATAAGGTCTATGAAAGTAACAAATCAGGGTGACACATGGCACAAAGAATTAGGGTCCATGTCATCTTGAGTGACATCATCAAGACATGTCACTCTGGTATTACAACCTTCGAGGATGTTCAACTTCTCCTACTAGAAAAGTGCCTGAAGCGTTGAAGGGTGAAGTCACGAACTAATGTTGTTCGTTGATCTAATATCCTCTAGGTTCTCTCATGAAACTTAGATCAAACGTACTAGTGGAAGGATAGGGTAAGCATGACATGTTAACCAATAGCAAGTGGTCATCATCATTTTATGACTTATTTGGTAGGTAAACCTTTAGAGGGATTGAACTACTTCATAGTTTGAGTAGCCCGAAGTCACGAATAACCGAATACTCGAAGAGCGGAAGATTCTTTGTTCCTAAGACCACGGTCCTAGATCTTGGACATGTGAAGGTTATTAAGTAGGGATGTGTTGATACACACTCTGACAGAATTTTCTCGAGAATAATTAGAAGACTGCAAAGGGAGGAGTCACGAAATTCCAAAGTCCCATGGAGAACAAGAATTGTCCATCTAAATGTGAAAATAAAACACGAACGTCAATCTTGATAAGTGATTAAGCACTCGTTTGGCTTAGTGCTTAGTCACTGCCTATGGTCATATGGAATAAAGGTCCTGAAAGTGCATCTGTACGAATTTAACATACAAAGGAAGAATTTTTCCTCGGTCAGGATAAAACTTCAAACCAGACAGGATCTGGATTCTGTCTGATTGATATTAAGTGATCAAATACATCCAATGCATTGGAAACTAATCAAAAAGATTAAATATGATCTATTGGAGAACTGGAGATGTGACATAAGATTAAGGATACAATGAGAATTCATGGGATCGAGTTAAAAGAAATCGATCTGTACTTGTGATCGATTTATGTAATTCCCTCTTACTAAGTTGAAGAGCATTCACACTAATATGTGAAATAATAATAGAGGGATATATTAATTATAAATTAAAAGACAAATGTTATTAATTTTAAATTAAATGAAGAGGTGCAATGGTCCAAGCAAAGGGACACAATGATTCAACGCTCAAACCAATTGGAAGACAATATAAGAAGGAAAGAATGGTGAAGAAGAAATTTATCTACAGTCCATATCCTAAGATCAAAGAAGAAATAAAGTCCAAGAAGAAGAACCAATGATACTAATGTCATGAGGGTGGAAGGGAGGAGCACAGAAGGATTCAATCCTTTACTAAGAAAAGTGTGAAGGAGTTGGTTCTTCCTAGGGTTGGTGCCCTGAAGAAGGGGATTTGTGTCTCCTAGATTTGGTGATATAAAAAATGATTGGTCTCATTGACTATTCTTTATATAACATTGTAATTCATGTTAATTATATTTATATAATTGATTTCAGTACAAGTTCATAGTTGATCTATTGTGGCGATTCATAAAATAACAAAGTAATTGCTAATTGTTTAAAAAGTGTAATACTGATTCACCCCTGTTGTAGGAAAATCTCCCTACGGATAGGTAGATCGCCTCTAAGAGATTGACCCTAACTCTAGACAGAAAATGCTTAACATGGACACTGAATTCCTTTCAAATCTATCTAAACTAACACATGAGAAGGAAGGATGACAAAAGTACCTTTTATCAACGTTTGTCCCTGCACGCTTCGAGTTGCGCTCCAATCCTTTGCTCCTCACTGAGTTCTGTGGACAAAACAATATACAACCACTTCCTACTCTATTGATATTAGCTTGAAAACAGATCTATCAATAAATTATAAGTTCATGTGACATTAGACACAAACTAGAAAGAAACAGGCCAAGCGTGTCATATTGATGAGAATAACGACAGCAGCACTTACAATCATAGATGCGAATGCGACAACTTCGTCAAGTCCTCTTCATCTAACCATTGCCTGAAAGATCCACGACCTGGATGACAACAACTTCACTGATCACTCTCCTTTGGCTGACTGTGAGTTTCCTCCAAGATCATAAGTTTCATATCTTTAGTTCTTCCCCCTTTCCACCATCATAGAGCCTGTTTATATAGGTTAAGAGGAGCTTAACCTCTTGAGTTATATTTAGAACAAGTTGGGAACCTTCTCCTTAGATCAGGGATCTCTTGATGAAACCAAGAATTCGAGCACAATTGCCTCCTAATCTCGAAATATCCTCCCCTTATTCTCCTCAACGGGCCAACTACTGCCTCAGATTAGGCAGCGCTCCCTTAGAAGGGGCATCAGAGTGTTGTAGCGCTCCCTAGTAAGCTTTAGGGGAGCGCTAGCACCTTCAAGATGAGCAGCGCTCCTTCAGAGGGGGCTGGGGAGCATTATAATGCTCCCTGAAGCCTTGTAGGGGAGCGCCAGCGCTTCTAGGGCTGAAATAGGGGAGCGCTCCTCCTCAAAACCTTTGTTTCAGGGTTCTCTTCATATGTCAAGAGTTATTTGACTTCAGTAAACTAGTTCTCCTTCTTCAAATCAAGCATATGATATGTTATAAGTGTCTCCTTAGTGTCGTTGACATGGAAGTATGTCTGAACATCATTTGCGACACTTGTGACCAACTTGCGACACTTGCGAAAGTTGTAAGGAAGATGCGACACTTACGAAAATTGAGAGGGACATGCGACACTTTATCCAGCTGAGTAATTTTGACGTGTAAC
>ML799139.1:75891-86333 GCA_009831015.1 Picea engelmannii
CCAACAATTGGTATCAGAGAGACTGCCTTCATCATAGTCTAATAATTGAAAGGTAGATTGTGAAAATGGATCAACAAGAGGGAATGTCTTCCAACAAAGCACCATTGTTTAACGAAGGTGGTTATTCTCTTTGGAAAATAAGAATGAAAAGGTTCATGTTGGATCTTGGCTTTGATGGTTGGAAATATGTTGTAGATGGTTACACTACACCAGCTAATCAACCCACAAATACTGTAGGAAAAAAGATATCCAATGACAACTCAAGAGCAGTTAATTCAATTTTAAGAGGATTGAAAAATTCTTCATGTGCAAAGGTTATGCATTGTAAGTCAGCTAAGAAAATATGAGATAAATTGGAGGTTGTATATGAAGGAGATAACAAAGTCAAGGAAACCAAACTACAAACCTATAGAACTCAGTTTGAAAATTTGATGATGAAATAAGAAGAGAACATTGTTAAATACTTTCATAGGGTAGATGTTAATTCAATCAGAGCAGCAGGAGAAGAACTTACCGATAAACCAATTGTGAAAAATATATTAAGGTCATTACCTATGAGATATGATTCCAAGATTTCCACAATTGAAGATAGACCAAAACTTGACAAACTCACAATAGATCAACTTCATGGAATTTTTACAGCATATGAGATGAGAATAAGGAATGAAAAAGCATCAAAATAAGAAACAACCTTTAAGGAATCTAAAGTAAAGAATAAACATGAACACATGTCTAATGAATATTATTCATACATATCATATGTAGAAGAGGCCAACTTTATAAATAAACTCCAGAACATATTTGGAAAATATAAAGGAAAGTTACCCTTCAAATGTTTCAACTGTGGAAGGATTGGACACTTTTCTAACAAATGTCCCTATCCCAAGTAGGAGTATAATGATTATGAAGAAGCCCACAACCATAAATACCAATACATGAAGAAATTTTATAAGAAAAAGAAAAACTTCTACTCTAAAGAAGACATCAACTCTTCATATATGAGTGAAGATGAATATTCAGAGCTTTTATTTATGAGAATGAACACTCAAAAAAATAATATAGATAATGAAGAAAACTATGAAAGTGAAGGTGAAGTAGATATAGAAGCATAACAGATTAGTGATCTAGAGGAACTAAGAAAGTATAAAAAGAAGTACAAACTACTTAGGGCACAACTTCAAGAATTTGAAGAATCACATCAGTCAAGAGAAATAGATGCATCAAGAACCATCAAAGAGTCATAATACATCATCAATGATTTGAACTCCCATCCCCTAGAAGATAAAAGAATCGAAGAAGTCATTTTATAAAAACTCAATAATAGAGAACAAGTATGTAAGAATCTAGAAGATGAGATTGAGTTTCTAAAAGATGAATTTGAAAAAGAAAAGAAGAGATCAAAATTTGAAAATAGTTAAAAAATATTGGATGAAATTCTCAGTAGCCAAAGGTCACCAAACAATAACACTGGTTTGGGATACAACCAAGAATCAACAACTACATCAAAAGGATTAGTTAAAAGCCCAATCAGTTACACAGATGCTCTAAAATGCTCCTTAAGAAGAGAAGATAATAAGGAAAATATGATACCATTGAAAATTGTTCCACATAAACATAAATCAACACTCCCTAATAGAGTAAAAGATGACAAGAAAAATACAATCACCAGAAGGAATACCCCTAATAAATATCTATTTATTAGATGTTGTTATTCTTTCAATAATTTTGGACATAAGGTAGTACACTGCAAAGCTTATGGACAATACAATCATAAAAATGTCTAAAGATATAAGAACAATAAGTACAATGCAGAGAAGAGAAACTATAACTCATTTTATCCTTTGCAAAAATTCATTATTGAATGCCAAAAATGCAACAACTATGGTCATAAAACTAGAGAATGTAGATTACCAATGCAATCCTTGAATATAGGAAACCCTAACAAACAAAATAAGAAGACATGGAAAATAATATCTGAAGTACAAAGCAAGAAAGATGATGAATATATTGCACCTAAAATTGATGAAGTTATTAGTAGGATAATGGTGGGTAAAAATTCTAATAAAGAATATAAAAATCAAAGTTTTTCATATAAAATGAATCAAGCTCAAGAAAGGAGAGTTCCTAAAGAAGAATATGACACAATTGTAGTTCTTGATGATGTCTTGCAAATTAATAGTCCGCTAGCCAATGAAAGAAAAAGAGAAAAATAAAATTCTAAAGAAGAAGATGAAGAAGTTTTTGTTACACAAAATAATGATGATGATGATGAATCTTCAATAGTATACCAACCAGAGGAATAGAGTGATGATGATCTCAGAAGTTTTCCAGTGCTATTTTAATGATCTACTGAAACTCCTCAAAAATTATAAACAAAGAAAGAATGGATAAATTAGGGAAGACTTAAAAATATTCCTGTTGATACCCCTATGAGTATTGAAGCATAGAAAAATGAAGAGGATATTGGATTACAAATGAATTAATAGATAACTAGCATCATTGAAAGCAACATGGTTTGATGGTATATTTCTATGCAGGATCTGACATGGTTTGTTGCAGGTATTCATCTTCCTAGGAACAATTCTGGTTATGTATTTTCTCAGTGAAGTTATGTGAAATGGTTTCTAAAGAAGATTTGTTATGAGAAGATAGGTGGATTTATTATTCTTCCCATGATTGGTTGTAGAATCATGATTCTAGGGGGAGAGATTCATAGACACGGTGGCCATCCCCTCAGAGGGAGTATCAAAGAGGGACAAAATGATCAATGTCGGGCATGGTATTATGGTATTGTCATTATCAAGAAGATCAAATATGTCTGTGAGCTACTAAATCTCAGGAGAGATAACGTAGTAGGTTTCACATAAGACATAGCATGAGGAACAAAGGAGTCCCTCATATTACTAGATCATCTCTAAGGTGGATCAATGTAGAAAAAATATCTAAAGAGAAGGCACAATTAAGGAAATCTATGCAAACGATTGTGGAGTAATCGTGATTGTTCCCTTTTGAATTTTAGAAGTAATCACAACCATTGAATCAAGGAGGAATCATGTCTGTTGATGTAGTTTTCAGGATAATTTAGGACCGTTAGATCGAGGAGAAGTAAGAGGTTGGGAATAATTATATCTCAATCGACAGATCTAAAGCATAGATTCAAATGGTTTCCAGCTATTGGATCAAGATTCGATCTGGAATGTAGAGCCGTCATATTTAGTGGAGAAAATTCAAGTGAGATCTCAACTGTTATATTATCTCAGGATCTATCTTTATCGTCAGATAGAACCAAGTGGAATGAGACGATAAGAGTACCCCATAAGACACAAAGTCTTGAAACCTCTGAATCCCCAAAGTCACAAATTGTCGTCAACTGTTGATCTGGAGTGAAAATACTGGAACTGTTAGATCACACTAAAGGAAAAAAGAAGGTCAACTCTAGTGTTGAACACTCTGCGAAAAAGGAGACTAGAACAGGTAAATATACATGAAGTCTGAAGCCCCGAAGTCGCAAACTCTGACGCTAACTACTCCGGCGAAAAGGAGACTAGAATAGGTAAGTGTATATGAAGGCCAAAGCCTCAGAGTCACAAAATCACGTCGACCATTAGATAATGAAATCATGTCAACCGTTGATCTGGATTAAAAAATGTCAGAGCGTGGTCAACTCTGGACTTGACCTACTCTAGCAATAAATAGCTCAGATGAGTCAAGAAATCCCAAACCCCAAAGTTCCGAAATGAATAGAGGCCACAGGATCAAGACATGAAAGATCTATGGTGATATATCTATTTGGAACTTCACCAATTCATGAGGATTAGATCGAAGTATCAAAAGAGTCATGTTCATGAAGAAACGACAACCGTCAGATCAATAAGAAAATTTAGATGAACCTACGACCGTTAGATCCAGGAGGAGGACATGTGACACATCAGTAGGCCCACGTCAGTAGGACCATGTCAGCAATAGATGACAGCTGGCCCAATCAGATGATGAAAAGTGTCAAAATACATATGGCACATAAGGTCTGTGAAATTCACGAATCAGGATGACACATGGCATATAGAATTAGGGTCCATGTCATCTTGAGTGATGTCATTAAGTCATGTCACTCCAGGATTACAGCCTCCGGTGATGTTCAACTTCTCCTACTATAAAAATGCCCGAAGCATCGATCTAAGATCCTCTAGGTTCTCTCATGACCGTTAGATCAACCGTAGTGGAAGGATAGAGTCAACATGAGATGTTAATCGGAAAAAAGTGTTCATCATCATGTTATGACTTATTCGGTAGATAAACCTTTAGAGGGATTGAACTAATTCATAGTTTGAGTATCCCGATGTCCCAGAGTCACGAATAGATAAATACACAAAGAGTGGGAGCTCCTTTGTGCCTAATCCCACAGTCCTAGATCTTGGACATGAAAAGGTTATTAAGTAGGGAAGTGTTGATACGCACTCTGACAAAATTTTCTCCAAAACCGTCCATATCAACGTGAAACTAAAACATGACCATCAATCTTGATAAGTGGTTAAGCACTCGCTTGGATTAAGACTTAGTCACCGCCTATGGTCATATGCAATATAGGTCATCAAAGTGCATCTATGCGAATTCAACATAGAGAGGAAGAATTTTTCCTCGGTCAGGAAGAAACTTTAAACTAAACAGGATCTGGATTCTTCCTAATTGATATTAAGTGATCAAATAAATCCAATCACTGGAAAGCTAATCGAAAATATTAAATATGATCTATTGGAGAATTGGAGACATAGAAGAATCTTAAGGATAAAATAATAAGGCATGGGATTGAGTTAAATGAAATCGATCCATGTCCAGGTAGCGAGAAGTAAGCACAGGAGGAAAATAGATATGAATCGTCAGATATAGCGTGTGAACCAACAACCGTTGGATCCAGAGGAAGTCACACGGGGGAAGTTTCGAACCCATCAGAAGCTTCTATCGGAGAGGGCATGTTGCAAGCACACAACGTTTCACTGACTCAGAACTTGAAAGGGTCAAAGGGAAGTCCATGAGGTTTTGCGAAACGTGAACTCCTGAAAGGATCATATGTAATGATCCCAAGCCATTATGCAAGGATCATCACTATTTTGGTGTCTTTTAAAAACTTTTTCTAAGTGAGGTATTTTGTCAAACACTTTGTTGATCTACCTTTTAGATGTGTTTATATGTGTGTATGCAGAAAATAACAAAAATATATAACCATGGAACATACCTCAACCATATGCAATAACACAGACAAGCCAAAACATCTCAATTCTTCTTTATTCATAAAATAGAGAAACTTGCTACAATGAAGATGTCGATCTGGAATGCTCAACAGATGGCCAAGAAGATAGACAATAGATAAGAGTTGCTACAAAATGCTCCCGCTAATACAAAAGATGCCTCCAAAGGCTGAATAAGAAATGAAGATCAATACAAGCAGATTTGAATGCCAAACTCTCGAGCTGAAGAATGCCATGCTCCAATAGAAGGTTGAAACCCTCAATAACTCGGCCCTGCTGCCAAAAGTGTCCAATCACCCTAATAAATATTCCAACTGATAGATTGGGTGATGGTAATAACAACCCAGGTGACCGAATCTCCAAGATCCCTCTCAATCTCTGTAGATCTGAAATCCCCCACTAAATGGTGCGCCCCATTGGATGAATGAAACCCTAGATAATTTGGCCCTGCTGAAGGAGGCCTCCAAATTCTCTGAAACTCTCCAGGAATATAGATCAGGACACTGCAAGTCACTAGGTAAATTCTCAGGGTCATATCTAAATTGTAACCCCTCCAAACGGACTAGCTCTGGATCTCAAAAACGCCCTCCTTCTCTTCAATTCGCCCCACTGTTCAAGAAATAATTTGAGCCATAAAACTGTCTCAAAAATCACTAGATCTGATGTCCAAGGCCCTGCAATGAAAACCCGGGTGATAGAATCCTCAACGGCCCTGCCAATATCCTACAATGAATCTCTCTCCAAAGATGGTGCGCCCCTCTTGCTGGAATCCCTCAACTGGTGTGCCCTCTCTGTATCTGCACATGAAACTCATGTAGATTCCTCCTGCAACTGAGTAGATATGGAACTAGAATGGTGTGGGAGAGTATTGCATCTCCGAGACCAAGATTGGGACAATATAGGTGGAATGTTTCACCACTGAATCGTCCTCTAGGGTTTGTTATGTCAAAACCCTCAAAACCCCCAATATTGGGCTCACTAGCTAGAAGCCAAAAATCAAAATAAGATCATACATGAATGAATGAGAAGAGGCTCTTGCCTTCCTTTTATACTTTTTGGCTCACCTTGTCCCTCCAAAGTGACTTTCATTATATTAATATTTAATTAATTAATTAAATCACTTTAATTAATTAATTAACCTTTTTACCTCTGAAAATCTCCTTATCTCTCCTTGTGGCTTCTCTGGCCACTGAAAGTCAGTTCTAGCCATCCCATCCTATAGTGTTTCTCCTCCTGATTCCAATGAGCTATTACACTGAGATTTTACTCCAAGTAATGTGCCCAAAATGCCCTCTTCAGTGATTTCAATTAACTTATAACTCAAAATAGTCAAAATCATGGAAATTGTCGGAATGGAACGAAACCAAAGCCAACCTGTGCGGAATGGCTCATAATGATGGAATATGATGATAAATGCCAACTGGACCCCACAATGCCTCTCAAATACCCCTGTACTTGCTATAACATCCATCTAGCTACTCTGGTCATCATAAGTCTCTGCCCTGTGATGATGTCCCAAAGTGGGGACATTACAGTCTTCCCCGCTAGAAAATTGCTTGTCCTCAAGAAATAACTGAATCCCCTCAAGTATAATGCTAGGATCCCATGTCCACCTATGGGATACATAGTAGAACCCATCCAAAGACGAACAATAGTACACTCCACCCCCTGGATCCCATATCAGGAAGTGAACTGCAATACTCTATGAAGCATAGTCCTGAAAGATATCAACCCTGAGAACTTCCTGCACATGACACATGGCCTCCTCTTGGAATGAGTCCATCCTCCAAATCTTTACCAAGATCCACATGGCCTCCATCAACTGCACCTGTTGATGCCATAATGAGGTACTATAAGACCTCCGTGAGACACCCTCAAGCACTGTGCTCCCCTCAACACTGAAGCTAAATGGAAGGTTAGAACAACTTTCCCCTGCAAAGGTCCACTCACCCCTGTTAGTTAGTGAGATGCTCAACCCTACAATCCCTGGGTCCCATGCTAGCCTCTGTCGAAGATCCCCCTGCTGACACTGTACTATGATGGCCCTGCCTGACTGGTCACTGTATGTATATTGGATCACCCACTCCTGGATCCTCAAGATAGAATCCAAGTAGCCATTGGACCTGTTGTCCACAAACTATACCTATAAGGACATCTCTGTAAGAAATGTACCTGTCCACCCATCTCCACGTCCTATCATGGTGATCAAGAGTGAAAAGATGCCTCCATCTAACAGACAAATCCCTACAGACCCACTCCAAACCGACCCCTGGTGGAGTGCGTGGCTCTCTGGTGCAGCTTGGGTCATCATGTAGTCAGATATCCTGCTGGCCAAATGAACACCTAGATCCCATGGTAAAGTTGGAAGTTTATCACTTCCGATCTCCTCTAACTGCTCCTGTGTGAGACTAATCACTGCCAGAAGCCCTATGTGCTCATCTGCTATCCTCCTCATGCTGCCTTCAATGATAAATGTGTCAAAGACGGATAACAGACATATCTGCAGTTGACTGTAGAACTGGAAGGTGTCACACACTTCGGTCAATCCGCAGGATTCGACCAAAAGCTTGTCCATCAGTATCCATGATAGATGCTCTCCTGTGGTCATCACCAAATTCCAACCATCTATTACAACTGGAAGTAACTCCTCCAACTATTTCTCAACCAACCTCCATCTCTCATCTCCCATGCAACTTCTGAAATGGTGAAAGTGATCTCTCATAACTAGGTGTTGCTGCCAAGGAGTCACATCTGCATGCTCCCCTAGGTGTGTCTCCTCCCTGCAAGGCACTATACCCCTCTGAATCCCACCATACATCTCGACATGTCTCAGTGAGCTATCACTCATCACTGTATGCTCTGGCATACCCATGTCGTCTCCTGTAGACTCATGTTGTCTCATAGATCCTGGGTGTATTGCTGGATCAACCTCTACATGGAGGCCAACCGCTCTCGAAGGACAAATGGAAGTGTCATCCATCATCTGGTGCTCCTCTACAAGATCATCAACATCTCCTGGAAATGTGACTGAATGATATATCTGAGTGCCCATTAGAACAGATGAAGTGAATCTCTGACGAATCTCCTCAAGAGACTTTGATTCTTGAGGGGCTGTCTGTGTTCCTCTCAAGAATCCTCGAGTGCTCTCCAACGCCTTCCCCCTCAAGGCCATGTAATACAACTTGCTAATCCCCAGTAGGTAGTCCCTGTCTCTCAATAACTGCTGGTAGTCAGTCCTCATCACAGATACTCTCTCCCTGAGAGTGTGAAAATCATCCATGGAAAACCCTCCATCTGAGCTATCTCGTGCCACTGATGCTCTCCAACAACAATCTTCCATCACTGTATGCATGTCATCAATACATCTAGTGGGTGCCAGGATCACAGCCTCACTAAATCTCAACTGTGCTACTAAGTGGTGTGACTCCTGATCATGGTCATGCTGAGGTGCCATCTCAGACCCCTCACTGCTAGTGTTAGTCCGGCTGGTGTCAACTCTGGAACCCCCAGAAACACCCTCTACATAAGATAAAGTGTCGAACTGTCCACTATCTACTGTGCTGCTAGGTACTCCTATATGCCACTGCATCCCATCACTAGATGCTAACTCCCCCCGAATCACACTGTATTCTGTATGAGTTGTTGTATCCTCCTGTGCACTCAACCTGCTACTATCATCTGCACCTGGATCCTATATAGTTGTATCCAGACACGTGCTATGGTCATCCTAAATGCTAAAGAGTGCATCCTCATCAATGAAAGCCGATCTTGGAAGTAAGTGCTCCATCAACCTGTCAACCTCTGCAATCTACTCAGCTAATGGAGTCTCTAATAATTGTGACTCAATCTCCTCTAGCTGATCTATATGTGTAAGGTCCCCTGTCTGTACTCCCTATATCTCCTCCTGGATCGGTGGATCTACATGTCCATGGTGTGCAACCCTCACAATAGGCTCATCCATCATACCTGATGTGCCACTGGTCTCCTCATGTGACGTGGCTATCATGGCTGTCTGAACAGGTGACAGATGTGTCACGGCCCCCATAGGAATCTCATCATATCTAGGTGCTAACACGTGTGACTCCTCACTAGTGTCACTAATCTGCTGAGACATAAAGGCATCAATGGTATGTGATATGTCTGTTGATGCACTGGTGCTATCGTCCTATCCATCCAACTGCCTATCCACTACACAAGGGTCCTCATCCTCCTCAAGCATGCAAGCATTAGTAGCCTCCATGCAAGAGTCATCATCACTATCCTCTGAGGTAGAGTCACTATCACTAGCCTCTATGCAAGAGTCACCATCACTATCCTCCGAGGTAGAGTCACTATCACTAGTCTCTATGCAAGAGTCACTTTCATCATCCAACTGCTCTGAATCCACATCTATCGCTCCATCCCCACACACCTCATCATCACTGTCATGGTGTGCCTCAATAGTGTGCCTTTGATCCCTACACCTATGACCAAGTTCCCATAGCCCCTTGCAATAGTGGCAAGGTTGTGTGTTCCTACTAGGCGTGGGGTTTCTCTGTTCTTCCAGCCATCTAGCTGACATAGCTCTGTTTTCCTCTGCTATGCCAACCCAATGTGTAACCTCATCTTTGCTCCAACTAGGATTCTTATAGGATACAAAATGATGGAATGTCATTAGGCCTCTGAGATTCTCATTGAGGGTTTGATATTCCTCATCACAATCAACAATACCTCTAGTAAAGTCCAAAATATCCATAGATTTGTTTTCCTCTGCCATGTTGACCCAATATGTAATCTCCTCTTTGCTCCACCTAGGATTTTTTATAGATAAAAACTGTTGGAATGTCAATTGAGCCCTAGTTTCCTCCCCAAGGGTGTAATATTCCCCTTTACAGATCATACTCTATCTAGCAAGGTAAAACAAATCCATCTCTCCTTATGGAAGACCCCTCAGGTTTGTAGGATTTTAAGCTCTGATACCACTGTAATGATCCCAGGCCATTATGCAAGGATCATCACTGTTTTGGTGTCTTTTTAAAACTTTTTCTGAGTGAGGTATTTCATCAAACACTTTGTCGATCTACCTTTTAGATGTGTTTATATGTGTGTATGCAGCAAATAACAGAAAGAGATAACCATGGAACATACCTCAACCATATGCAATAACATAGACAAGCCAAAACATCTCAATTCTTCTTTATTCATAAAATAGAGAAACCT
>ML799139.1:87260-110920 GCA_009831015.1 Picea engelmannii
TTTCATTTTATTAATATTTAATTAATTAATTAAATCACTTTAATTAATTAATTAACCTTTTTACCTCTGAAAATCTCCTTATCTCTCCTTGTGGCTTCCCTGGCCACTGAAAGTCACTTCTAGCCATCCTATCCTGTAGTGTTGCTCCTCCTGATTCCAATGAGCTACTACACTGAGAGGTTCCTCCAAGTAATGTTCCCAAAATTCCCTCTTCAGTGATTTCAATTAACTTATAGCTCAAAATAGTCAAAATAATGGAAATCGTTGGAATGGAATGAAACCAAAGCCAACCTGTGCAGAATGGCTCATAATGATGGACTATGATGATAAATGCCAAATGGACCCCAAAATGCCTCTCAAATACCCCTGTACTCTCTATAACATCCATCTAGCTAATCTGGTCATCATAAGTCTCTGCCCTGTGATGATGTCCCAAAGTGGGGACATTACAGTCCTCCCTGCTAGAAAATTCCTTGTCCTCAAGCAATAACCGAATCCCCTCAAGTATAATGCCAGGATCCCATGTCCACCTGTGGGATACATAGTAGAACCCATCCAAAGACGAACAATAGTGCACTCCACCCCCTGGATCCCATATCAAGAAGTGAACTGCAATACTCTGTGAAGCATAGTCCTGAAAGATATCAACCCTGTGAACCTCCTGCACATGACACATGGCCTCCTCTCGGAATGAGTTGATCCTCCAAATATTTACCGAGATCCACATGGCCTCCATCAACTACACTTGCTGATGCCATAATGAGGTACTGTAAGACCTCCTTGAGACACCCTCAAGCACTGTGCTCCCCTCAACACTAAAGCTAAATGGAAAGTTAGAACAACTTTCCCCTGCAAAGGTCCACTCACCCCTGTCAGTCAGTGAGATGCTCAAACCTGCAATCCCTGGGTCCCATGCTAGCCTCTATGTATTTGAAGAGTGAAAGTTCTAGCAGGGACCAGAGAACTATTCCATCTCGAGGAGATTGAACGATAAAATGACCAGGAGGTCAGCAGAACCTGCCGAGGTAGGGGGGTCTGCATCAGGTGGTATTAGAGACAAGATTAATTTTGTTTGCAGAAAACAGACAAAAAGATAAAGGAGCATAGTTGATACCATTTATGGTATCAAGGAAAATGGATTTATGTTCAAAGGTGACATAGTAAAATCATGCCACCCAGAAGGCATAGAGAGAATGTAGAAATGGAAGAAGAAATGAGGCGACTATGAATGAGGTTGGATGTCGTGGAAACAACACACAGGAGAGCACTAGATGTTGGAGATATCAGTGAATATGAGAGAGAAGAAGAAGAAGATGAAGAAAATGTAGTAGAGTATGTTGCACAAGATCGCTTGATAAAAGTTGTTTCAAAGATAGGAGCCAGAGCAAGAATAGAGGTACCTATGTATGAGGGCAATTTGGAAGTTGAAGAATTTTTAGATTGGGTATGTGCTATGAAAGAATACTTTGATTATGAAGACATCAAAGAAGATAATATGGTGAAGTATATTCTTTATAAATATGCGGTGATTCAAGCATTGAAAAAATGGAGACACTATCTAATTCCTAAATAATTTGTCTTGTACAGTGACAATCAAGCTTTGCAATTTATTACTAGGCAAGAAAAGTTGAATCAAAAACATGCAAAATGGGTAGAATTCATGCAAAATTTTACTTTTGTTATTAAACACATTGTTGGAACTTCTAACAAAGTCGCATATGCTTTGAGAAGAAGGAGTTTGATTGTAGAGGAATTCTAGGTGGAGACCTTGGGGTTCAAACACCTCAAGGAGATGTATAAAGAAGATGCAGATTTATAAAGAAGATGCTTCACCATCTTATATTCTTCGATTTCTTCATAATTGAAGTATTTTTCCACAGACCGTACCCAATCTAACAATTCTTCAACTTCCAAATTGCCCTCATACATAGGTATCTCTATTCTTTCTTTGGCTCCTATCTTTGAAATAGCTTTTATCAAGCGATCTTATGCAACATCCTCTACTACATTTGCTTCATCTTCTGCTTCATCTTTGATCTCAGCTTCACTAATATCTCCATCATCTAGTGCTCTCCTATGTGTTGTTTCCATGGCGTCCAACCTCATTCGAAGACACCTCATTTCTTCTTCCATTTCTGTATTCTCTCAGCGCCTTCTGGGTGGCATGATTTTACTGCATCACCTTCGACCAGAAATCAAATTTCCTTGATACCACAAATGGTATAAACTTTCCTCCTTTCTCCTTTTGTCTGTTTTTTTCAAAAAAACGTAATCTCGTCTCTGATACCACCTAATGCAGACCCCCTACCTCGACAGGGTCTGCTGACCTCCTAGTCACTGGATCATTCAATTTCCTCGAGATGGGACAGTTCTCTGGTCCCTACTGAAAATTTCACTCTTCAAATATACAGGTCCTCTCATGAACCTCCACCTACGTGACTAAGCACCCATGAATGAACTTCTACTCCATGTGATCACGAGCTGTGACCGCATGCCTACACAAAAGGCGTATCACGAGTTCGTGTATCAGGATTCCTTGGAATGAGCCTCCTCAATCCTCTCGATAGATGATTCCCAATGAGGGTTGAGTGCTGGTTATCTCCCCTAAAATATTTCCCCACGTGACCACCACCTGTGACCACCGACTGAGCCCAGAAAGGCTCGTCGCGTTTCATGACCTCGAGACTTCCACATATGAGTCCACTCTAACTCTCCAATCCTCGAGTTATGAAATAGGCTAATGTTCCTTAGCTCTCCCTTTGGTCTCCATCCAGATGAACCTTACCTATGACCTAGGGATACTGCTCTGAGCATGTTGGGACTTTGCGTTTCGCGAGATTGAAGCTCAATGCCCATGCTTACCTTTCAAAAACCTGATCCCTGAACCTCTGATATTTCCTTCGCCCAGATCAATGATCATGTTTCTCTCATGATCTGTTGGCTTAGATCCTATCATGAGTTCGGACCTTGTGAATCTTCGACTCTACTCCTTTGACCTTCTCTAGAAGTGAGTCAACAAAATGTTGGTCTCTCACCATGCGTACCTCCAAAATGGATGAACCTGATGATGTTGGGACAATCAATGGTTGTGATCCTCTCAGGAATATTCTCTTCACAAATTCTCTCGATTATGTTCTTTGACTTATTCACTCTGCGAGTCAGCGAAACGATGACTCTTTGGCACATGTCTCCCTTGACAATGGACAGTCTGGATGACTTCAGAACGATCAACGACTATGATCCTTTCGGGAGTTCACGTTTTGCGAAACCTCATGGAATTCCCTTTGACCCTTTCAAGTTGTTATTCATAGAAACGTTGTGCACTTGCTATATGCCCTCTCCAATGGACGGTTCTGATGGGTTCAAAAATTCCCCCGTGCGACTTCCTCCAAATCCAACGACTATTGGTTCACGCACTAGATCTAATGGTTCAGATATGTTTTCCTCCCGCGCTTACTTCTCACTTCCCAGACATGGATTTGATGGTCCATATCTTCCCTATGACTGATCTACGACCACTGTACCTTCTCTCCTGAACTTCCGGCTTCTCCCAGACTTAGAAGATTTCTTAGGGTTCAGAGACTTGATCTTCACCCCTCTTGTGAATCCAACTCCTGGATATCGCTAACACTTGTAGAACATGCTATCTCTTCTAATATTTATCCCTTGGAAGGATTTTTATATCCCACTCACATCTTGCATTCTCGAGATTTCGAATAACTTAGTTCAAAGGATTTTCTTGCCAAGAAAATTCTTCTCTCCCACCTGGCGTTCCTCTGCGCTGGTTCTCCGAAGCTTGTTGGCTCCGTGAGGCTGTGCACACCTTGCACCTGGTCTGAGTTTTTCTAAATATTTCTCTAAACTTCTCTGAATCAATCCTAGACTCAGTCGGCACACTCCTTGTGCTCGAGATGCACACCTTTAATACAAGTATCAGAAGAGAAACGATTGAAACTCAGCCAATTTTGTGATGAACTCATACAGTTAATCTCTCGAACACTCATACATGAAATGAACTATAGAAAATCATACATGCATAGTAACATTCATTCAATCACACATGAAATGAACCCAGTCCAAGGATTTGGGACAATTTCTGTCTTCTCTATTCATTCATGAAAACAAAATTCATAGTGTTTATGCTATTCTACTCTGCTCTACTAATATCTCTATTCTGTCTCTTACATTGTCCATCTTACAATGCAATACTGAAAACCTATCTAAGGACTTCCCCACAAGCTCTCTCGTCCTGTTCTGAAATCTATCATTTCAAATTCAAATCTATTACCTACTTTGTCCTGGTACAATAACTACTAGTTATTGTTAGATAGAGTCGACACTCCATATCTGCAATTTCTTATAGTCCTTCAAGACTTTACAAACAAGTTACATTTTAACATGATGTTACAAAAATATCTCAAAAACCTATTAAATTATGAGTTAAATGCTCGACTTGAAATTCTGTCATTGCTGAGATGTCCTCTGTTTGCCTCCACACGTGCATTTTTGACTTTGAAGGTGATGCTCCTGCATCAAAGCACAAGGAGTGCACAGGTGGGTTTGTAAAGTTCAAAACTCAGGAGAGAAAATGAAAGGAGTGCATGAAGCCAATACTTTGTTAAAGTGATGGTAAATCTCAAGAGGAAGAGAAAAAAGTGTTAGGAGGCTACAAGAAGTCGTTTGGAATAACAAAGGATCGTGTCCTTTGAAGTTGAGGATTTGAAAGCTTAGGAGAGATAACACCAGTGTGTGCAGAGCCTATGCAAGGAGTGCAGATGGAGAGAAATTTATAAAGTTCCAGAGTGTAGGAGAAGCACAAGGGGTGCACCCACACTTCGGTTGAAGTGTTGAAAAAAGCTCAGGAGAGAGAGTCTTTTGTAGAATGCAAGCAGAAGCCAAGGAGTTGACCCTGTAGAGAAGAGATAAAAGGCTAAGCCTTTGAAAAATTGAGAAAATTCCTTTTTGAAGGGAAACAGAGACGCAGAGGAGAAGAATCCACACTAGCCATTGGATTGGTTGTGGAAAAATATCTGGGCCATTGGATACAACCTAGACCAGAGGAGAGCACATAGAAAAGGAGATCAGATCCTATCCATTGGATCTGAGCGCAAGGAACGTGAGTCGTAAATATCATGATTTGACACTTTGGGAAAAATTGGTGCGTGTGCATCCAGGAGGCAAAAATTATTCAATCTCGGAGTCTTGAAATAATCTCATCCATTAGATTTGGAAAGAAGAGAGATCGGGAGTCATCTGATCATCCAAAGGAGTGTGGTCGTTAAAAGGCTTGAATCTTTCAGTCTTCGCCACTTCGGAGGAATTTGGAGTAGTGAGTTAATTGTAGAGTGGTCGTAGCCCCAAAGCTCCAGAGCACCGAAGTTAATATTTGTCGTCGATCAACTAGAGAGTATCAACCGTATATCCCCTCCCTTCGTCAATTCGATGTTTGAATATCCGTGAGGTGTTTTGTGTTGGAGTTGTGGAAATATTTAAGCCAAGAGTCATGAAGTATATCTCCATCGTAGATCGTGGAGGAGGGATAAATCATGCAAACTGTCATATCTGGCTGTAGAAGTTTGGAGAGTAGAAGGATAGGGAGAGGACCTACACCTACCGGTCAATGTCACCTTTATGACCAAATTCGGCTAGTAACCAGTCCAGGAGATTGGGGTATTGTGTTTGTTTATTCCTCTGAAGTGTCAAAGTCTCAAATATTTGAATAGAACCTTTTTGGCCAGCGCTTGGTTCTACCCTGTGATCATATGCCATTCTATTTGGGGAAAAGGGGCTATCACCCAGGGTAAAAACCAAAGGCGTAAAGGGGTATCGGTAATAAAGTGCCTATGGGTTTTGTGTGGACCTGCATACAAGAAAGTAAAGGGGCATGTGTAGATAGAGAAGGATCCAACAGGGATCCGAGAGCTATTTCAACTCCTGAGGGAGATCCTAGATTGAGAGATCATGCAAACCCTTCGGGGGGGTTTGCATCAAGTGGTATTAGAGAAGAACCTCTATTTATAGATAGTAGGCATAGAAGGAGAATATCAAAGTTGATTTTTGTCTGAAGGTAGCATGAAAAGGAGGAGAGGCAGAGTACTAATGCTCTTTGTGAAGATTGTTTTCAATTATGCAGTAGGAGAGAAGACAACGAGATGAACTGAAAGAAAATGACTTTTTGTGTTCTTGGAGTAGAGGAGATCCTATGGAGTTCTTAAGATGAGTAATTGAAGTGAAATAACCAGAGAGAAAAGAGTTCTCAAGAGAAGGAGCGAGTGCAAGGTGTGCACCTACACTCAGTAGGAGTGTAAAAGATCAGAAAGGAGGTTAAAGTAGGTGAACCAGAAGATAATCAATAAGATATTGGAAGAGGATGAGTATAGATCACAGTGAGAAAGTGGAATCTCATAGAGGAGAGGAGAAAATGGCTATTGAAGGCCATAAACAAGGTCCAAGAGGATAACACAAGAGGATGAATAGAGAGGAACTAAATAAAGATCTCAAGGAGACCAAAGAGGAGCTCGACAAATTGATGTTGAAATTGCAGAGGATACAACAAGGAGAGAAAGGGATTTGGAGGTATGAGTGGCCTATGAATAGGGATTTGAAGTAGCCTATCCATCAATTTATGGCTAGGAGGAAAAAGCAGATATTGAGGAGGTGGTTGAGGCAAGTGGAAAACATCAGGGACACATAACAGAAAATGGTTTACATATGTAATCCATAAGAAGGAGAAAGCCTGGATGAAGATGGTGAAGGGATATTAGATGAAGATATCAAAGACTGTCAGGAGGGAAGAATGGAAAATTCAATTTTCCAGGAGGGAAAGGAGGAGATGAGGTTGTTTCAAAGTCTCAGGAACTAGAGGAGATTTTATATGAACAACGAGTACTAACAGAAGAGACATAAGAGAAGAAGAGACAGGAAGGAGGGAAGCCTCATGAGCATGAAGATTCATGTGGGATTTCAGACCATATGAATGAATATGATGATAGGTTGAATACTTCAACTCTCAAGGAGGAGGATTAGAGGTACATTCTAACCATTGGAGGAATCAACATATTCCTATCAATAATCCCAACAGAGGTCGGTGTGTGTGTTACAGGTGAAGAAGAAGAAGGAAATCCAACAGAGACTATAATGGAGGAGGAGAAGAAGAAAACACTAAAATATTTCCAAGAGATGAAATAGGAGGAAGAAGGAGAGACATATTCCCAAAGTTTGAAGGGAAGAAAAGACCATAACCAGGTTCTGATGGCAGGGGAGATCAAAGTATCTTTTGGAAAGTGATTAGGAGAAAATGCCAATGAAGATGTTAATCGTAAGAAGGCTAACAGACAACCTAGAGATCTTGTCATTCTAGAAGACAAAAGGAGGAGAAAAGAAGATAATTCAGTGGAATTGCTCATAAATCTCAACAAGGAAGATGAATAGAGGATAACTGTAAAATTGAAACCTGCAATGGAAGAGAGAGAAGACAACATGGGAGATCAGAATGATATTTTCTTTGATTTGTAAGAGGAATTGGAAGACCTAGGAAAAAGAGTAATAACCTAGAGGAGGCTCATCCAACAAGTCAAGTTGGATATTAATGAAGAAGAGGAGTTGTAACAAAGAAAACTGTAGGAGAGGATCCAACCCATGCAAAATATGGACAAGGAGATAGAAGAGATAAGGAGACTAATGTTGAAGTCGAAAAGGGAAGAAGTCAAAAACAGATAGAGGTTGACAAGAGGAGATTGTAGTGGAAAGATGAATGGGGCACTGGAAAATAAAGTTTGGAAACCAATAGGAGAGCCTGCAGCAGTAGGAGGACAAAAAAATAGAAAGGAAGAGGAGAAGGTGGACAACTCCAGAGTGAAGTTTGGGACCCTAGAGGATCTCAAATGTGTCTGCAGAGGAGCCATGAGTAGGATCTCATGATTTTTTCATTAGAGGAGTATGATGCAGGAGCATCAACACCATGTCAACATGCAGTGAAGTAGCGCACATGGATGGAATAGATCCCAAGGAGAGAGAAGCACCAACCTTCTCATTTTGTTTTACATACCAAATTTAATGTAATTAAGTGTGTAAAGGATCGAGGAGGGAAGAGCCATTGTATTTTTACAAGATGCATGTAATCACCTTTAATGGCATAGTAGATCGTAGATCTTAGATCTGATCCAGATGAGTTATAAATTAAATGTAATTTAATTCAATTAGGTGAGGAAGGATCGAGAAGCCCCTCTTTTTCCAAAATATCAATGTATCAATATCATTAGAAGAAGAAATATAGAATTACGAGAATAAGGAGAACATTTATCTAGAGAGATAGATTAGGGAGAACTCTGAGAAGACAAGAATCAAGACTATGGTACAGTCCAGTCTTGTAACCATTGTAAACAATGTAAAAAGCATTCAGATTTAATAGAAAAGAAGATTTCCCTACATATGAATCTCTATGTGTGTTCTATGCGAATGAATATGTGTTTTTTGAATGTTTACTGAATGTTTACTGTCCATGTTTAATTCCATGAGTATATAAATGTTCCCTTTGAAGGAATAGATAGAATTCCCTATTTATATGAATTTTTGAGTGTTCTAGGCCCTCAAGGCGGTGCAAGGAGTGCTCATTAGAGTTGTTGGAAAACTCTGAGAAGTTGGTGCAAGGAGTGGACTATAACTCATTCAGGAGTTATATGAGGAGCATGCCAAGTGGGCACACCAGAATCAATCAAGCTCATAAGGGATAGTGAAAGTAGTGGAAAGAATGAGAGAAAGGAGTGCACCTACACTCAGAGAAGTTTAAAATATCAAGGGAAATCATGTGCAAGGAGGGAACGCCTGTAGACTTACAAAAGGTTAAGCTTAGGAGGGATAGTGCAAGTCTTCACAGAGTAAGCGCAAGGATTGCGCAGGTGGGTTTGTAAAGTTCAAAACTCAGGAGAGCCAGGGCAAGGACTGCACGAAGCCAACACTTTGTTAAAGTGTTGTTAGAGCTCAGGAGGAAGAGCACAGAGTTCCAGGATGGAACAAGAAGTCGTTGGTAAGAACAAAGGACCAAGTGCTTTGAAGTTGAGGAGTTGAAATATCAAGAGAGATAGCACCAATGTGTGCAGAGCCTATGCAAGGAGTGTAGAGGGAGAGAACTTTATAAATTTCTAGAATGTAGGAGAAGTGCAAGGGGTGTGCCCACACTTTGGTTGAAGTGTTGAACAAAGATAAGGAGGGATAAAATTTTGTAGAATGCAAGTAGAGGCCAAGGAGTTGACCCTGCAGAGAAGAGATCAAAGGCTAAGACATTGAAAACTTAAGAAAATTCCTTGTTGAAAGGAAACAAAGATGTGGAGGAGAAGAATCCACACTACCCATCAGATTAGCTGTGGAAACAGATTTGGGCCATTGGATCAGACCATGACCAAAGGGGAGCGCATAGAAAATGGGATTAGATCCCAGCCGTTGGATCTGAGCACAAGGAACGTGAGACCTAAATATCACAATTTGACACTTCAGGAAAAATTGGTCCTTGTGTTGCCAAGAGGAGAAAACCCCCGAAGCCCGGAGTCCCAAATTAATCTTAGCTGTCATATATGGAAAGAGGATAGATTAGGAGTCGTCCAATCATCCAAAGGAGCACAATCATTAAAAGGCCTGAATCCTTCAAAATTTGGTACTTTGGCAGAATTTGGAGTATTGAGTTATTGCAGAGTGGCCAGAGCCCTGAAGATCTGGAGTGCCAGAGTTAATCTTCTTCATCGATCAACTGAAGATTCTCAATCATAGATCGTTGCCCTTCATCAATTCTACGTTCAGTTGTCTGGGAGGTGTTGTGTCTTGGATTTGTGGAAATATCCGAAGCTTGGAGTCCCGAAGTAGATCTCCACTGTATATCATGGAGGAGGGAGAACTCATGTCAACTATCATATCTAGCCGTAGAAGTTTGGGGAGTTGAAGGATAGGGAGAGGACCTACATCCATCGATCAACGTCACCTTTATGACCAAAGTCGGCCTGTAACCACTACGGGATATTGGAGTGTTGTGTTTGGTGAGTCCTCCAGAGCATCGAAGTCCCAGAGCTTCGAAGAACACCTTTTTTTCTAGCTCTTGGTTCTAGCTCGTGGTCATATGCCATTCTGTTTGGGGAAAACGGGCTAATTCCTGAGGTATAAACCAGAGGAGTAAAGGGGGACAATTATTAAAGTGCCTACAAGTTTTGTGTGGACTTTCATATGGAAAGTAAAAGGGCCTATTTACATAGGGAAGGATCCAACAAGGATCTGAGATATATTTCATCTCCTGAGAGAGAACCTAGATCGAGAGGTCACGAAAGCGCTTAGGGGGTTTTCATAAACTTCCACAGTGGGGAATGTGGTGGTCACTTATCCGGGCTTGCGACAACCCAAAAGATATTGCGAGATGGTTATTTTTTCCGTCAATTTTTAAAGATTGCGTTGAAGCGGTCAAGAAGTGTCACCCTTTCCAGGTGTTCACTCGTAAGATGTGATCACACCCTACCCCTCTACACCAAGTCATTATTGTCAGTCCCTTCACTAAGTGAGGGGTGGATTTCATGGATTGAAACCCAACCTCAATTGGGGGTCATCATCAAATTATTATGGTCGTGGATTATTTTACTAAATGGGATGAGGCCATGCCTACTGTTAAATTCGATCGTGAGATTGCAACATTTTTCATATTCAATCAAATTATAGCTCGGTTCAAAATCCTGAAGGAGATTTTCATTGATCATGGAAGTCACTTCCTGAATGAAATGACAACAAATTTAGTATCTATAATGGGTTTTAAACATGATCATTCATCACCATACAGGAAAATGGACAAGTAGAGGTCATGAATAAATCTCTCAAGACCATATTTCAAAAGACTATCAGGCTAGTAAATCTAATTGACATGTGATGCTTTACACTGGACTATGGGCATACCGAACCATAGTAAATACTTCCACCGGTTTCTCACCATTTTAGTTAGTTCACGGGGTGGAGTTGATCCTTCCTATTGAATGTTAAATCCCTTCTCTTAGGTTGGCAGTCGAGCTCCTACCTAACATGACCGATCTCAAATAATTCCTTGTACAATTGGAGCAGCTCGATGAGTAGCATCGAGATTCCACTATAGCCATTGAGGCAAATAAATAACATTTTAAGGTCCAATATGATAAGTCTATCTGTCCCCGAATAGACGCTAATGGTGACTTGCTCCTTTTCTATGACCAAGCTAAAGAATCGTTGGGGGAAGGGAAGTTCAATCCCGTGTGGCATGGTCCTTACATCGTGAGATGTGTCCTTGAAAAAATATCCTACACATTAGAATATTATGAAGAGAATGTGTTGGATGAGACAAGAAATGGGCTCTAACTTAAACAATATTATGCTTGAGCCTTCAAGATTGAGTGTGGCATTTGTATACTAATGTATGTTAGTGCATATATTTCGCTCTTTATTATTTTGTGTTGCTGACTTTCTTTTTGAGTTTTCCTTTGGTTGGAAGATGTCAATAGAATCTTCGGTGTTCTTAGGATTTGCAGATGGTTCTATTTTTCATACTCGAAACATGGCTTCTGTCGCTTGGGTTATCTATTCACCCGAGGGACAACTGGTGTCTTTAGGTTGCGTTTGTCTAGATTCATCAACGAACAATGTGGCTGAGTATAGCGCCATTATAGATCTATTATGCAACACCATTTCACATGATGTTTGATATTTAGCAGTTCGCTTGGATTCCCAGTTAGTTGTATGTCAATTGAATGACAATTATTGGGTCATAGATCCTACACTACTCAGATGTTTCCTTTGGTTACGACTTTTGGAATGATATTTTGATTTTATTACTTACAATCATATACCTAGAAGTTTTAATCAGTATCTGATGCATATGCTAACTACATTTTAGATTGGAATTTGTCACATAACTAAGTAAAGAAATAATACATTCATACATTGTAATATATGAAAGTAAAGCCGGAGACCAAAATATTTTTTATATTTCATCCTTTAGGTACAAATAATATGGTGTCATAGTACAAAATTGGGCTTGTATCCCTAAAATACATATACGACCAGTACATCACATAACCATGGAATCTATGCCTGAGGTCCTGGGTGCGTGTCATGATAACATACTATAGCGTTCAAAATATTCCATAAGAGCTTCACCCATGCATGGGGTAGATCCACCACCTGTTGTTGCATTGCCTTTGGCAGATCCTCCACCTTGACCATAGGAACCTGATGCATCAAATGAGATAGGTTTCCATTCTTATTCTGGAGAACTTTCTCTTCATCACCGCCTACGATCTCATCCCCTCAACCCCTGTCTTGATATTGTGGATATCGTTTTGGTTGTTGTGTACCTACGTTTGCATAAAATAAATAACCATTAATACATGATACCATACAAAAATATTTGTGTTTTTTGTTTGCATTTATCAAATTGAAAAACACAAAAAAATGAAATTTATAAAAATGAATTCTCACCAATCTCTCCAAAGGAGGATATCGGTGGAAATGGAATGTCTCGGTCCTCTTGGTATTCTATCCCCTCATAAGGATATTCATCGATCGCGATGATCTGTCATCACCACCAGTGGAAGAACTCATCATTGTAGGGGTTTTACACGCTACCAGCTCCTAGCCACCGCATCACCTCGATCCACCGTGACATAGATGGATCATGTAGATCATGTGGAGTAATATTTTTCCTTCGGACTTAGAGATGGAACTCTCTTAAAGAAAATACTACACAGTATGGATGCAAACCCGAAGTTCCTCATCCTATCGAGTTTGCAATACATCAACTGGCTCTTCAAATTGGCCACTAGTGAGGTGCACCAATCGTAAACTGTGGGTCTCAAACACTCCACAACATAAAACATGAGAGACCTCGATGCCTGATGCAATGAGGATGATCCTGATATCCATGTGAGTACTAGGACAATGATCTTCATACTTAGGTTCTCGATCGCCTTGATATGGAGTTGGCTCCCCACTTTCTCTGTTCCTGCAATTCAATAGGTGGTGATGTACTCCTCTATATTCCTCCTACCTCCAGCCCCTCAAGATTTGATAGTCACCACCTCACCTCGGTGAGACAACCCTATTATGAAATAGATATCGTCCACTTCAATTCTCAATGGTTTCCCATCAATATTGAATGCCTTGGTCTATGGATCCTAATAGTTTATCAATGTTTGGAGAAACCTCACTTGGGCCCTCATCCTGTTTATGTCCCATAATTTATAAATCCCACATATTTGAAGAACTTTCTGGGCCCTTAGATCCCTTTCTACTACAATGAAAACCTCCTCATGCTCCCTTTCCTTACATTCAATCACCATCTTGCAAAGGAAACACCAAATTTTGAGTTCATTTTGTCAAAAAACTTTCTCATAGAGTTGTACTTGGGATACCCTTATGAAAGTCATGTATAGGGATTCATATACGTGGGAATGCTTTACCTTTCTTGTGTACCTGAGGTTGTGTACATGACCCAATGAAATACATCCCGCGTACACCCTAGTTTCTAATTTACAACCTATAATAATAACAATTTTGACACTAAAACTAAAAATTAAACCATTTAAATGGAAGAGGATAGGATGGGCACTTATTTGGTCCAGACAGTTTCCAATTTCGTCAATCGTAGCTCTTGGAATCGCCAATGGAGGATCATAGGGAAAATGGCCTAAAATGCACTATGTGGGTGAAAAAACTCAAATGATACAGTAAATTTCTTGTTTTTTACTATTTGTAAGAACATTTCATCCACTTTCTATAGTTTTTTACCTTATCTTTCATATTTTTTGAAACCATATGAACTAATTGAGCAATAAAATACCTAGTTTGAAGTGGTTTTGTCTAGGGTTTTTTTGATTTTCGGGACTCTTTAGCCCATTCGTGCAACCATAAGGTATTTACCATCATTGGAATATAGGGTAGGTTTTCACCTCACTTTGCATTTTTGCATAATCCTATGACCATGATTCATATTCCCTAGGTATGAACCCATTTGTTAGCGACACATAACCTTCTTGTTTCTAATAGAAGTGTCGTTATTAAATGGTAGAGACTTACCAAACATGGCTACCCTAGTTAGAACACTTTTTTCATAGGTCTAGGAGTCCCTTATAGTCTCGATATAACATTGTGTTCGAAGCTCATTGATATTAATCAATCTCATTATGACCACTACTTATGGTACTCCCGTCGAGTCTTCGTTAAGCTCTTTTCTGATTCCTAAAAAAATGAAAATATTGTCGAGTGAACTTGTCTCTTTCACACTCGTTAAATGGATTTGAAAGGAAGTCTATTTTGGTATAAGTTTAACTCTTTTCCAGACCAAAAAAAAGAATACTCTAGTCACCATTGGATAGAAGATTTCTCCTGGATATTATTTTATACTAAATCTACAAGAAAGAGGACTAAATCTATATTATGAGTACCTAGAGGCTTGCAATCATCAGTGGCAGGTTCTCTTGGCATCGATAGTTAGGAATACATTAATGTCTCATGATAAATGGATTCTTCAAGTGTTCGACCTCAATGCCCTTATTTACACTTGTCGAATGTACTCGATGCCTTGACACCTACTTTTATTATTGGTGGGTTGGCTCACATTTGTTAATAGTATACCTCAATGACCAATAATCAAACAAAGTCTCATTGTGTTCGACTTCAACTCCATTATTCACATGAAGTAGACTTGCACCTTCGATGGATAGTGTATAAGACCTCTAGTTCATAGTAGAAGGATCTCATATATGTTGTTTTCTTTCATCAGACCAATACCTATATGACTTTAGCGATCACAGAAGATCAAATTGTACTTCATTGTATACATATATCTTCAGTTGGTTTTGAGACTTGACTCCACTATTTCTTCTTCATGACTATGATAGCCTATGGCATGTGTCCATTTTGTATTTACTAATCATGGACATGAACAACTAATTGATATATATTGACATGGATCTGCAATGTAATTCATTTTGGTAGCCATGTGTACAGAGTCAATATTAATTGTAATATTCTCATGAGTAACTAGTTTTTCCATCTAGGTCCTCATCACTCCACTTCTAGGAATTATAATGTATTTTGGCCATCACATTTTCTCCTTTGATCTCACACATTAGGGGGCATCTTTTATAGAAAATTTTTCCACACTCAATGCATATTTTTTTTATGGCCTTCCATTTCCCTATGCAGACTCAAGTTCCCCCATTTTGCTCACTCTAGAATAAAAAATTCAAAATTTTGCACATACACACGGGCCACAGTTAGACAACTTATGTATACGTAGGTTGCTCCATTACATCCCACGTACATCGGTTTTGTGCTAAAAAATTAAAAGTATGTCATGTTTCCATGCCATGTCACGATAGCCATGATCCTTGACCTTCCATATGTTTGAAATGCTTCAAATAGACCCTTCAGTTCCATTTGGAGTCTATAAATTGAGCCATATGCAAGCCTTGACACATACATCATTGAGAGAAAATACACTCTTGAGAAATTTCACTTCATATTGAGTCTACATCCATTTTTCCTTGAAATTCTGAACTTCTTGTCTTAAGCCCCCAAGATCTTCCTATCTTGAGAAGGAGAAAATCAATTTCTCCTACTACTTGTGAGCTTGCTTTTGTGGAGGATTGAAGTGGTGAAGGTCCAGTTGGAGGGACTTAGTTTATCAGTTATGATATGTGTTATTATAGAAGTTTTTCACCTATGTAATTTTGTTGATTACATTAATAGAAATACTATTTTCTTGTCCAATTATATGTCACAATATTTACATTACTTTCCATGGGAATATTTGTTATACATGTTAATGGATTATGCTAGTTTATATGATAACTTTCTTTATAATTTCTATATTCTTGTATAACTTGATTATTGAGGACAAGTTGCAGGCATCAAGCTTTCGGTCGTGAGCTCAACCCTAGTCTTCTTTGGACATCCAGATGAGGTAGGCTTCTAGCCTTCTCTTGTTAACATTTCTATTTATCTAGCATACCTGATATTAGAGTTGATTTATGTGTATCATTTCATCTGTTGTGGTTTACCCCTTTCCATAGAGATTTTCCTCGTAACACACACACACACAAACACACACACATGTGTGTGTGTGTGTGTGTTTATATATATATATATATATATATATATATATTTCATGTGGTTCACGACACCAGATATTGGTGCTCGTTACGTCCATAAAGAACCCCCTTGAAATTCATGCAAGAACACAGGGAGGTCGATCATTTTTCAGAATATTTGGGGCTAAACAACAACAACATATTATAGACCCATTTAAGGGAACAACATGTCACTCACAAGGAATTGAGCTTGGGTGGGGAGGGTAACAATCATTCCTCCCAAGCTACATCCTATTGTAAATACTAAGACAACTGAGAGGGGGGGGTGGTGAATCAGTTGTTACTGTTCTTAAACATTTTTATTCCTATTGAAATATTATTAATGTTCTCAAAGTGATCATCAAGATTATGAAAGTCATGAACAACAAAAATAATTAACATCAATCACACATATGATATACACAGAGACAAATATTCGTGAGGAAACCCATAAAGGGAGAAAACCTCTTCTTCTTAGAATGATAGGCAGTCTTTTAAGTTTTGTACATCATCAATCTTTGAGCACCAACTCAAAATGAGGCTACAACTTCTTCTTTAACAAAATGAAACTTGTAGAGAGAACCAACCCTCTGATTTCTATAGAACCCACTAGAAGGAAGCACCAACTCCTTAAGTGTTCCAACACCAACTGGATGGAAGCACCAACTTCCAGTCATACAAGAACCAACCTGTATAACAGAGAACAATGGTTCTCCCTTGCACCACCCTACCACCTTGGTTTTTTCTAGCTGCAACCAGATGGAAGCTACAACCCCTTGTGTTCAAGAACCCACTTGAAACTCTGAGGACAATAGTACTCTCTAGCACCACCCTACCACCATGAGATATAAATACTTGCTTGCTGAAATTTATTACAGTGATACAGTATTCATCAATGGCTTACCAGTCTCGTCATTGTTCTGCTACACTGCTCTGCTTTGCCTGCATCAATGTCTTCCTGCTCGCATCTTCTTATTCTTAAGTTCTCATACAGTCTGTTGTTTTCACCATTTCTTCTCTGTCTAGCTTATGTTCTTCATCTATGCATTTTCTCCCTCAGTTCATGCTGTAAAAATTCATTTCTTACAATTCGACTACTTCTTACAAAGAACAACAACCTCTCTCTGTCACGACATTTTTATTTTAACCTTGCTCTCATCATGTGTTACCCTCTGCATATCCAACGCTTAAGTCGAGAATCTCAAAGAAACACTCAAGAAACATGATTCCAATGCTCAGGAACAATTATTCAATCACTCATGAACAATGATTCAGTTAGTGTAACTGAATCATAACTGATCAAGAAATCATGAGATGAAACAACAACCCTTCGATCAGATTCGGTTTGATTGGCGTCGTTGGATTATACACGTAGATACCTTTTTGACTTTTCAATGCATAACCTCCGATGTGGAGCCTAACATCGCTAACTCCTTCCCCTATCTTCTGCTGATGTAACCTTTGACGATGTTATCATGTGACCACGCAATTTCGGGCGCGACCAAAGGCGGTTTGAGGGAAACCTAATTTTTTCCCCGCAAATCACTACAGAGATCCACATATGCCTTTGGTGATACCATGGTTTTGATTGCGGCCTGCTCAAGAAAAATTAAGACAGGAGCATGTTCTAACCCCACAATTGAGCATGACCATTGATCTCCAATCCGTTGGCGATGCCTCTCGATCAACGGTTTTTATCTGCCTCCTTTCCTCTTTTCACGCATAGTCCCATATTGCTACATTCTGTGTACATGAAGCTCCCTTCCAAATCAATGGCTACAAATTATTTCATGATCCGGGCTTTGGTAGTTTCAAATATCAAACCTTGCTTTCCTCCGTACGTCAATATTCTGGAGTTGACAATCCACTAACGCATGTCCCTTTTCTCGATCAACAGTTGAGATCTATTTCGCTACTCCGGGCTTCGGTGATTTCAATTCTCAACCTTCACGCTCTCCAAAACTCTTTTAGTCAGAGTCCATAGATTCCTGCCACATGTCCTCCTCATATCAATGGCTCTAGTTTGCTTCAAAACTTTGACACTTTCTACCAAGACCAAATCGACGACCCTTGGCACCCTTATTGATCAACGATCGAGATTCACTTCGAGGCTTCAATGCTTTCACTCTATGATTTCCTCCAGATTATTTGGTACTCATATTTCATGATCTGTTGACGTGTTTCCTCCTACATATCGACGGTCCTCAGCTCCTTCGGCTCTCAGGTCTTCAGTGTTCGGGACTTCGGGACTTTAGGCTAATCGTTGCTCCATTTTCCTCTGGAGTGATCACCTACTGAGTAATTCATAAGTGGTGGAGATTTCTTTCTGTTGGTTAATACTTCCACTTACACTATCCTTCCACTGTAGTAGATCAATGGTTGAGAATTCTCTCGAAGTGATCTTCAGATCAGACATTTTGTGTCCACTTCGGGACTTTGACATTTGGGACTTCAGGACTTTGGGAAAGTGTTGGTGGTAAAATTCCTGAAGTAAAACTCCTGGAGTGACATAACTTACTTACATCACTTGATGACGTGTCATGAGCTAAGTAGCTACCATGTGTCACTCATATTCATGATTTGCACGCACCTGAAATGCCGATTCAAATTGACACGTGTCATTGTCTGATTGCGCCATGTGTCCTTGCTAACATGGTCTTCTGATGTGGTCTGTCAAATTTGTCTACCACATGTCCTTGTAGATGTGGTTTGTTGACGTGGTTCTCCCTGATCTAACGGTCATCGCATTTTCTCCAGATCCGATGGTCCTCAAGTCTTTCAAATTTCGGGCTTCGGGTAATTCGACTTTCAAGTTGCCAATTCTTCCGAAGTGAGATTCCCTGAACAGTAACCTCCTCGAAAATTTTGATATGAACCAAATGTTTTCCATCGATCATGTTCTTAAATTGATGGCTCAATCTATATTCGGTGCTTCTCTTCTAGCTTATCATGTCCTTTCACTTAGAATGATCCAACGATTGTCGAGTATTCGGTTGAAGTTCCTTTGGATTGGTGATCCAATAACCATTGTAGCTCTTCCTCTTGATATTTCTCGCCTTATTCTCCACCTTCTCTTATTTCCATTGATGATAAGCACACTCTTCCTATAAACATGCCAACAATCTCCCCCTTTGGCATTGATGGAAACCCTGAAAGGCTGCACTATTCTTCTTAGACCTCCAACTGTAGCATCCAGACCACACCTTCTCTCCCCCTTTGACATCAATGTCAAAGAAAAACTGAGAGTGACTCTGTTCTCCCCCTGAACAGAGATACAATGAGAACTCTCCCCCTGATCAGATATATTTTTTAACTTGATAATAGGGTCACACCCAACTTCTTGCATAGATACTCAAACTAAGCTTTTGCAAGTGGTTTAGTGAAGATATCAACTATTTGTTCTGTGGAAAGAATATAATTCAGTTGAACAACTCTGTGTGTAACCTGCTCTTTGAGAAAATGATACTTTATTGGTATATGCTTGGTATTTGAATGGAGAACAAGATTATTCGATACACTAATAGCATTGGTGTTATCACAGTGAAGTGGAATGGGATCAGTATAAGTTACCTTCAAATCTGCAAGAGTTTGTGTCATCCATAAGATCTGAGTGCAGCAAGTAGCAACAACAATGTATTCTGCCTCTGTAGTTTATAATGAAATAGATCCCCACTTCTTACTAATCCATGCTACTAACGAATCACCTAAGAAGAATGCACCTCCATTGGTGCTCTTTCTCTCATCCAAATAGTTTTCCCAATCAACATCTGAATATGCAGTAAATTGAAAATTATGATTTCTAGGATACCAAAGACCATAAGTCATTGTGCCCTTCAAATATTTGAATATCCCCTTGACAACTGCTAAATGACTTTGTTTAGGAGAATATTGTTAAGGACCTACCATTCCAACAACTTGCATTATATCAGGACGAGATGTTGTGATGTACAAAAGACTTCCTATCATTGATCGATATGTTCTTTGATCAACATCAGGTGTAATATCATATTTACTGAGCTTGCAACCAACCACCATAGGTGTTCTCACAAGTGTATAATATTCCATCTGAAACCTCTTTAACATCTCTTTCAAATAATTTTGTTGAGAGATAAATATCCTTGCAGAACTCTAATTGATTCATAAACCAAGAAAATATGACAGTTCTCCTATCATGGACATCTCAAACTCAGTCTGCATTGAATTAGCAAACCATTGAACTGAAGGTTCATTAGTGCATCCAAAAATAATGTCATCTACATAAACCAAAACAAATAATAAATCATCACCTTCACACTTAATGTATAGATTATTGTCAACATTACCTTTCTTGAACCCTTTGTTTTGTAGAAATTTGTCCAGTATATAATACCAGGCTCGTGGTGCTTGTTTCAGTCCATATAATTCATTTTTCAACTTACAGACATAGTCAAGATTATCTGTCAGTGAAAATCCTTCAGGTTGCTCCACATATACATCTTATTCTAGATATCCATTAAGAAATGCTAACTTAACATCCATCTGATATACTTTAAAGTTATTATGACATGTGTTGGGGACCTATAATCATAGGTAACTCGATTCTTCGACTGTTGATTTGGCGTTTTCTCTCGTGATGACGAAGTCTGGCTCGGTTGATCCCGTTTCTCCCCTCCATTCATTTCGCTCGCTCCCCCATCACCCTGCTGCATCCTTCATCCACGTTGTGCCCTCACTCCCTCATCCTTTTGCCCCGTTGACTACCTCTCGGCCATCACCTCTCCATGAATAAACAGACTCAGGATAAAAACATTAGGTTAATAATGCTAGTAATAAAGTTTAATATAGGATAATTTAAAACAAAATGGTTAGACTAACTATCAATTAATTAATTAAGTTAGTTTAGTAACTAGGTTAGTTTTTAGATTAAATAAAACAAATTAATAAAACAATAGAAAATATATAACAAAAAGTAATAAAACAAATTAAAAATATAAAAAACAAAATATAAAAACCAAAACATATAATAAAATAAAACAGAACAAAAAAAAACAAACATAAAAGAACTAAACAAAAACGTAAACAATAAAAATAAAACTAAAAAACTAAAAAAAAAACATGCTATCCTAAGTCTACCCCACCCAAAACTCCACGCACACCTTCATACCTCACGTCCCATCCAAACTCACATCAAATAAATCAACGGTCTTTAAAAATTTCGGACCCCCCCTCACCATCCGAAGTTTAACGAGAGGGGGGGTCCGGAATGGTAGTTTTCCAATACCACCCCTCGGACAGGTGTCGGCTCCCCATTCTAGTGGACCCCCCCCAAAAAAAAACTTCTTACCACCTCAGGGGGGTCCGGAATACCACCCATCACGAAAAAACTGCCTTTTTCATTTTTTTTCCTATTTTCGTCTGTTCAGAATGTCTTCGTCCGAGGCCTTTTTTGGGCAAATGAAAACGAATTTTAAGAAACCGAGAGAGGTTTTTATCCATAACGGGATGAGGAAAAAAAATCTCTCTCAGTTTTTTCACAGGTACCACGAGAACGGAGAATCAAAGCCATCTTCGAGGCCCTTTTTTCCATATTTTCTCTTTTCCGTTATAGTCCTGATTTTGTGGGAGATGTTACGGCCACCTGGAGATGAATTTGGAGAAACTGAAGGAGGTTTTTGTCCAAAATATTCCCATATCCAATAAAATCCTTCATTTTTTTCCCAGGTGTCAGTGTTGAAGAGAAACAAATGTCTGTTCGGACCCCTTTTTTGCATAAATTAGGCCCGTCTTTCATGGCAGACAGTTCCAGAATTTGGGGGATTCGTGGCTATTTTTGGCCGAGGTGGTTAAAACCGACACACACAACTTATTAGGGGATCTCCCCTATTTATTCAGAGATTATTTTTAATGTAAAGGTTGTTGATCTCACGCCCAGGAAGGCTATTCCCTGTAACATTTTTCTGATTCACCAGGAATTCAAAGGGACTTTTTCACAGGATTCATGTGTGTTGATGATTGGTGAAGTTTTCTTGATTCGTCGAATGTGATTCTAATCATTCTTCATTATGTTTCTGTCTTTCTAATTTTCAAAAGGAGATTTAACACTGAATTTGTCCCTGATACTCTGTGCAGTGCTTTTGAGAATCTTAATGTTTTCCTTTGATACTACAATGAAGAAATTCTTGTATCCTTTTTTGTTGTAGTTGATTATCTCGTCTATTCCTCTTTTACATCACTTTATTTCTAAAGAATCCAACGTCTGCATTACCTTTCCCTATGGAAGTACCTTATAGATCTGTGTTCAATTTCAAACTTGTCATAGGCCCCATAGACCAATGGTCTTCTTTTGTTGTCTCAACCAGAAAACCCCAAGAACATAACCCTATTCTGCATAGCTAGCATAATATCCTCTTCCAACAAAGTTATATCAGACAGAGAGATCCCTCTCTTTGTCTTGGAGGGATAGATCCAAGACTCAAAGTGGTTTTGATGTTGCCTCTGTGGCTACCATCACAGCCTTGGGAAAATTACATAGTGCTAACAGAATGGTGACCATACTGGGGACTCTCCCCAGTAGTACACTTCAAGCTCCAGATATGATCACTGATGGTGGACAGTGACCAGACACCAGAAGGCTATGATCATTCACCTGACGACTCTAACCAGCTCCAGACAGTGCTGACTCAAAGACTCCACTGGAGGAAGAACCTGAAGCATGACCAAGAAGCCTAGAAAGACAAGGTACTCAAGGTAAGGTAGCTAGAGAGGAAAGTTATGTATAAAAAAAAATAAAAAAATAAAAATAAAAAATATTTGCCCACAATGTCTGCCCAAGGAAAGTTCTCTGATACCAATTGTTAAGAACCTGAATAGATCTACCAATATAATAACCAAAAATACTGAATACACAATAGATCCACTAAGCAAGATATGAGAAACCACACTTTATTATATCAAAACCCTTGAGGCAGGGTAACACCATACAATGGATCCTATTATGGAAGGGATCCTCTCCTGTTCACTTGCATCTTCGAGGGGGCATCCTCCTATTGAGCTACCTCTCCAAATACACTAATTATCTTCATGTCTCATTACATTGCTTGAACTCCTTTATATAGTCCTACCATCACCTAAGAACATTCTAGAGGAGGAATCTTCTAGAAGTAGAACCTTCTAAGAAGTCCTCTTACATTTATTATATCTAATTACCCATTTATTATATCTAACTACCATAGTGGGCCTTATTTAATAATATAGTGGACCCAGTCCACCTTAAATTGAATGACCTCCACTATTATCACTATGGGCCCTCTGCCCCCCCCCCACTACCTTACACTCAAGCTCAAATTGTATTCATGATATTGTTGGTTTCATCTGCAATTACTTTATCTCTTATCATGATCCTGGTCTAGACTATATTGTTGAAATTCAGGATGATCATTTTCAACCTGAAGAGCCTCAAGAGATTAAACCCCAAATTGTAGATTATGTACATGCTCATACACCTGTGCACATCCCAGATGCACCTGTAGAAACCCTAGTGAGACATAAGCCTCC
>ML799139.1:110970-121501 GCA_009831015.1 Picea engelmannii
TGATCATGAGAAATGTTTTTCTCATCTTGGAAGAGTATGACCATTTGAAAAGACAGCCAGGGGAAACAGTACAATAGTTTTCAGCAAGGTTCAATAAGGTATATCATGCAATGCCTGTTGATATAAAGCCACCCCCAGGATCAACCCACTTGCATTTTCCAGATGCCTTTGATCCTGAGATGGAATTCAAACTAAGAGAAAGGAACACTGCAAGCCTTGAAGAAATGCAGAGCATTGCAGTTGATGTGGAGACCAACTTGCTGATCAAAAGGTCAAAGTTAAAGAACAAAGAAAAGGAGTAGTTGAAATCTTCAGAAGCTAAACTAGACATTCTGGCCAGCACCATGGAAGAGATGATGCAGAAGATTAGCATAAAAGAGGAGCTTTCTATCCAAAGACATCATGTTCCATTGATTTCAGAGAAAGAAACGGTCATAGTTCCCAAACATTTTTCTGTTCACCCTTGGTACCATGGTTTGGATAATGATTCTTTCATGTATTCCATTCACCATACAGTCGAAGATGAAGTTCAAAATCAGAGAGTGGTGGAAGATTCTCCTGACATGATATCATGTTCAATGGAATTTCATCCATGGATGATTTACCCAAGTGTGACCAGTATGATGATGATCATGAGGCTGAAATAGAGGTTGACTGTTCAGAGAAACCAACAGCATGTTGTTAGCAGGAAGATCAGTTACAGCTCAGATATGACAATCAATCTACACATGGAAATTATGACAGCAATGATCAATGTGCAGAAAATCTCAGGGTAAGTGAAAACACTTTGCCCTTATGTTTCTCATCTTTTCAATTTCTGAAAAGAAACTCTAGGCCAGTTGTAAATAGTGAAGACAAAAATTCCTCTAATCAATCAGTTGATGATTCCATTAAGGATATGAAGGTTGTTCTAGACCCAGAATCGCAGCCCTTGACCTACATTGATTTTCAAATTCTTGATGAAAGCTTAGAGCCCGAGACAAATTATGAGTTAATCTAAAACAACTCTGTTCCATTATGATTTAATTCATTTCAGTTTTTGAAAAAGAATCTTGAGTATATGCTAAAGGTTAAATACACAGAAAATCAAGAAGTTTCAATGGAACCAATATAGCAGTCAATTCAATTTCTACAGGATCCAAAGTCAGATGTGTTGGATGACTTGTGTTGTCAAAGTCTTTTTCCATCATCCAGCTATGGGATAAAACGTTGTTATGATATTGATATGATCAGGTAGTCAACTTCATTTTCTTTTTCAGCAGTAGTCACATTACAAAGGCCATCAAAGCAGTTGCAGCCATGTCAGGAAATGCATGAGGATGAAAATAATATAGTTATAGTGCCAGAGCATGTTGCTCACTTGGTAGAATCCAAAAATCAAGGAACATGTAATTTTTACCTTGATCCTATAGCTATCTATATGGAGAATGTTTTCACTGGAGAGCCTCAATCTATCTCTGGCATTACTTTTTTTCTTCAAGATTGTTAAGGTCTTTGTTGTAAAGATCAGTCATGTTTTCAACAATGGACATTACACTTTGCAGTTTTGAATCGATGGGCAAAAGGTCAAGCTGTACTTTTCACTGTGCTAATGAGCAGTCAAATAGTCCTCTGGTCTCAACAACTACTTGATTGGCTGCATTGGCATTATTGTATCATTTAGAACGATGAAATTGTCGGTGGTGTAGGGTAGGTAGCAGTTTCGAATAATCTCAACATTCTGAGCATCTCTTTTTCAACAGTGTTTATCTTAATTTGGTTTCAGTTGCAAGATCAAAATAGGTACAGGTTGCAGAATAAGATTTGGGATCGGCCCAAAGAATAAAGCACCGGTCCACAAGTTCAGAGTTCAGTGGTTCTTGACACCTCCTGAAAGAGCTGCCATCCCTAGGTGGAGCCTATGTTGGGGACCTATAATCATAGGTAACTCGATTCTTTGACTGTTGATTTGTCGTTTTCTCTCGTGATGACGAAGTCTGGCTCGGTTGATCCCATTTCTCCCCTCCATTCATTTCGCTTGCTCCCCCATCACCCTGCTGCATCCTTCATCCACGTTGTGCCCTCACTCCCTCGTCATTTTTCCCCGTTGACTACCTCTCACCCATCACCTCTCCATGAATAAACAAACTCAGGATAAAAACATTAGGTTAATAATACTAGTAATAAATTTTAATATAGGATAATTTAAAACAAAAAGGTTAGACTAACTATTAATTAATTAATTAATTCATAGTTAAGTTAGTTTAATAACTAGGTTAATTTTTAGATTAAATAAAACAAATTAATAAAACAATAGAAAATATATAACAAAAAGTAATAAAACAAATTAAAAATATAAAAAACAAAATATAAAAACCAAAACATATAATAAAATAAAACAAAACAAAAGAAAACAAACATAAAAGAACTAAACAAAAACGTAAACAATAAAAATAAAATTAAAAAACTAAAAAAAAAACATGTTATACTAAGTCTACCCCACCCAAAACTCCACGCACACCTTCATACCTCACGTCCCATCCAAATTCACATCAAATAAATCAATGGTCTTTAAAAATTTCGGACCCCCCCTCACCATCCGGAGATTAACGAGAGGGGGGGGGGTCCGAAATGGTAGTTTTCCAATACCACCCCCCGTATAGGTGTCGGATCCCCATTCCAGCGGACGCCCCCCAAAATAAACCGCTTACCACCTCAGGGGCGTCCGGAATACCACCCATCACGAAAAAACCGCCTTTTTCATTTTTTTGCCTATTTTCTCCTGTTCAGCATGTCTTCGTCCGAGGATTTTTTTGGGAAAATGAAAATGAATTTTAAGAAACCGAGAGAGTTTTTTCTCCGAGACTGTATGAGAACAAAAACCTCTCTCATTTTTTTCACAAGTTCCACGATCATGGAGAATCAAAGCCATCTTCGAGGCCCTTTTTTCCAGATTTTCTCTTTTCCGTTACAGTCCTGATTTTGCGGGAGCTATTACGGCCAATTGGAGACGAATTTGGAAAAAATGAAGGAGTTTTTTGTCCATCACACACCCATATCCAATAACCTCCTTCATTTTTTTCCTAGGTATCAGCGTTGAAGAGAAACAGATGTCTGTTCGGACCCCTTTTTTGCATAAATTAGGCCCGTCTTTCATGGCAGGCAGTTCCGGAATTTGGGGGATTCGTGGCTATTTTTGGCCGAGGCGGTTAAAACCGACACACACAACTTATTGGGGGATCTCCCCTATTTATTCAGAGATGATTTTTAATGTAAAGGTTGTTGATCTCACGCTCAGGAATGCTATTCCTTGTAACATTTTTCTGATTCACCAGGAAATCAAAGGGACTTTTTCACATGATTCCTGTGTGTCGACGATTGGTGAATTTTTCTTGCTTCATCGAATGTGATTCTAATCAGTCTTCATTATGTTTCTCTCTTTCTAATTTTCAAAACGAGATTTAATGTAGAATTTGTCCCTGATACTCTGTGCAGTGATTTTGAGAATCTTAATGTTTTCCTCTGATACTACAATGAAGAAATTCTTGGATGCTTTTTTGTTGTAGTTGATTACCTCGTATGTTCCTATTTTACATCACTTTATTTCTAAAGAATCCAGCGTCTGCATTACCTTGCCCTGTGGAAGTACCTTATAGACCTGTGTTCAATTTCAAACTTGTCACAGACCCCATATCCCAATGGTCTTCTTTTGTTGTCTCAACCAGAAAACCCCAAGAGCATAACCCTATTCTGCATAGCTAGCATAATATCCTCTTCCAACAAAGTTATATTAGACAGAGAGATCCCTTTTTGAGTCTTAGAGGGATAGATCCAAGACTCGAAGTGTTTTTGATGTTGCCTCTGTGACTGCCATCACAGCCTTGGGCAAATTACAGAGTGCTAACAACATGCATAGGAAATAATCATTCTAATGGATTCCAATCTTTCCACTGGTGCAAAGGTTTCATCAAAATATTGTCCTTCAACTTGTCCATGCCTCTTATAGACCAATTTGGATTTGTTCCTAACAATTTGTCCTTGTTCATTCATTTTTTTCTTAAACACCCATTTGGAGAAAATTACATTCTTATCTGTAGGTCTAGGAGCAAGCTCCCAAGTATTGTTCTTCTCAGTATGATCCAGTTCCTCATTCATTGATTTTAACCAATTTACATATTTACTAGCTTCATTAAAGTTCTTGGGTTCCACCATGGATATGAAGGCTATATGTGATTGCTTGGTCTATTTGATTATCCTTCTCCTGGTTTGTACACCTTTGTCTTTTTCACCAATTATCTGACTTGTAGGATGATTCTTTTGAGTAATTCTGGAGGGAGAATTTGATGTTGTCTGCTGATTTGAGTCTTCTTGAGTATTTGCATATTCATTTGAATCAAAGTCTTCTCTTTATGATTCTTGGACCTGTTCATTTTCAGCTTCAAGTATATCCTCTATTGTTGATTCAACACTGCTTACATCTCGTACCGGGATTTCTTCATCAACATTTATGTAAATACAATCAACCAATTTATGCAACCTCTTCTTATAACATCTATATCCTTTAATGTTTTTAGCATACCCTAAGAAGATAACTTCATCAGCCCTGTCATCATATTTTTCAAGATTTTCATCATTTTTCTTGATATACCACTTACTCCCAAAAACTTTAAAATGCTTGATTGAAGCAGGTCTTCCAAACCATAGTTCATAAGGAGTCTTGTAACTTTTTGTCCTATGATGAGATTTGTTAAGAATATGTATAGTTGTATGAATTGATTATACCCAATATGTCTGAGCAATATTCTTTTCATTCATAATTGATCTTTCCATCTGTTGAACTGATCTATTCTTCCTCTCAACTACTCCATTTTACTGTGGAGTCCTTGGAATAGTGTACTCTCTTTTGATCCCATGTTCATCACAAAAATATTTGAAGTCTCTGAACTAAAATATCCTCCTCTATCAAACCTTACTGCCTTCAATATTTTTCCTATTTGATTCTCAGTCAGAGTCTTAAACACTTTGAATTTTTCAAATGCTTCATATTTTTCTTTAAAAAAGGCAACCCATGTAAGTCTATAATAATCGTCAATAATCAACATAAAATAATTTTCTTTTCCTGTGCCTTCTTTCCTTGATGGTCCACATAAATCCATATGTACTAACTGAAAAGGTTTCTCTGTTGATGCAAAGTTATTAGATTTAAACTGTGTCTGAGCTAGTAAGCTTACCTATTTGGCAAGGTTTGCATACAGAATCATATTGGCTTTGATATTTTTGGAATATCTTTTACTGCCCCATTGTTTCTAAGTTCGATTAGATGATAAAATTTTAGGTGTCCAAGTCTCCTATTCCATAACCAAATTTCATCATACTTGCTTAAGTGACATTCTTCTTTTTCTTCTTTCAAAACATAGACATTGTTTTCTGTTCTTATTCCTTTTGCAATCAATTATCCTGAATTCACAGATTGTATTTTACAATCTTTAGAAGTGAAGAAAACTTTACATCCTCTATCACAAACTTGACTGACACTAAGAAGATTATGTTTCAGACCATCTATAAACAAAACATCTTGAGATTTTCCTTTGCCATTACTTAGACTTACCATTCCTTTACCTTTGATTTTTCCTGGTGCATCATTTCCAAAGGTTACATTTCCTTATTTTCTTTCACTTATTGCTAGAAAATTAATTTTGTCTTTAGCCATATGTTTGGAACATCCACTGTCAATATACTAGGGGTTCTTTTATCTTTGAGATGAAAGTACTAGACCACATTTTTCACTATCTTTGTTTTTCCATGTGTTGGCATTTCTAGCTAAGGGTTTTATCCTTGGATCTTCTTTGTAATTCTTTATATGGTAGTTTGCAGCTTTGTGTCCGAAGTTATGAAAGTTATAACATCTGAGATCATTGTTCAATAGGTCAAAGTGATTAGTGAAATTTTGTCTACTCATTGGTTGTTTAGTTCTATGTTGGAAAGATTGTTTATTTCTTGATCTCCTTAGTTGCATGTCTCTAAACTTAATATGACAATTTGCAATCTTATGAACAAAATTAGAGCAGTTAAAACAATAACCATGGAAGAAATTTCGGTACCTGAAGGATGGCCTTCTTCTTGGAATTTGTTTCTCCACCTTTTGATATCTTTGTTTTTTATCAGGGATCATCTTGTCTTTATTATCTTTTGGTGGCGGAGTACTTACATGGTCTGATTCTGTGTTGACTTGGAACTTGATCATCTTTAATGGCTCTTTTCTTTCTGTTTGTTTGTTGCTTGAACCACTTCCATAGCCTAAACCAATATTCAACAAAGGAGATCTTTGTTTGCTCAGAATGTCATTTACTTCTACTGAGTCTTTAATGCTTGGAAGATTCTGATGGTATAAGGCCTGAAATTTCTCTAGATGTTTTTTGACAGCCACTACTTCGGCCTCCAAAGATTCAAATATCACCTTCTTCACTGCTAATTTTTGTTTTAGAATATATTCTATTTTCTTTTCTTCTTCTAATTCTACTTTTAACAAAACAAAATCTTCACTTGGTTCTTTACCATTCTTTTCAAACTGCATCAACAATTGTTTTTGTTTTGTCTTCTTAAGTGTAAGTCTGTCTATTTCTTCCAAAGCATTGATTAATTCACCTTCCATGCCAACCACAACTTCTTCATCATTAACATCACTTCCTATGATTTTATTATCATAATCCTATTTGGCCATAAGAATAAATTCATTAACCTTATCTTCACAAGAAGAATCACTATTTGTGTCTCCTGAAGAGTCATCATTGTTTACACATAAACTTTTCTTTTTACCAAATCTCTTGGATTTGCACTTCTCTTCAGCTTCAGAGTTCTGGTCCTTCTTATTGTGTGGACACTTAGATGCAAAGTGAACTATATTTCCACAGTTAAAACATTTGAAGGGCAACTTGCCTTGGTACTTTCCTAGTCCTTTATTTAGTCTTCCCACAAATTTTGCTTCAATTTCATCAAACTCAGAATGTTCATTCTTATCTTATTTAAATGATGCTTCTCTAGAAGTGGGTTTATCTTTACTAATCCTCATTTCATTAGTAGTTAGATTTCCTAGACGTTGATCAATAAACAAATTCTTAAGATCATTCAGTTATTCTATTGTAGAAACGTTTGGATTAAATCTATTTGGTAGAGATCTTAAAATTTTCTGAACTAAAAATGCGTCTTCAATCTTCGCACCCATACTCTTCATGGCATTCACAAGATCATAAACTCTTAAGAAATATTTATTAATTGTTTCATCCTCATTCATATTCAGTTGTTCAAATTTAAATCTATATGTTTGAAGTTTGGCATCTTTTACTTTCTCATTTCCTTCATAACGGTTAATGAGTTTATCCCACATCTGCTTGGCAGAATCAAGTTGCATTACTTTTACAAATTCAGCTTCAGCAAGCCCACTCAAGATAACATTCATTTATTTTGCATTGAATTTAAATTCTAACTTATCATATTTGGAAGCTACCACAACATGTTTTGTATATCCAGTCTCTACAACATCCCAAACATCAGCACCTAAGGCCATAATGTATGTTCTCATTCTAACCTTCTAGAAAGAAAAAATTGTTCCATCAAATAGAGGAGGCTTATTGGTCGAAGTTCCTTCATGAATTTTCATGTTTAAGCTTATCGATATACCTTTAGCTAAAAGGAACCCACTATGATACCAATTGTTGGAAATACTAAGACAATTGAGAGGGGTGAGGTGAACCACTTGTTACTATGCTTAAACAATTTTATGCCTATTGAAATATTATTAATATTCTCCAAGTGATCATCAAGATTATGCAAGTCATGAAAAACAAGAATAATTAACATCAATCACACATATGATATACACATAGACAAATATTCGTGAGGAAACCCATAAATGGAGAAAACCTCTTCTTCTTAGAATGACAGGCAGTCTTTTATGTTCTGTACATCATCAATCTTTGAGCACCAACTCAAAATGAGGCTACAACCTCTTCTTTAACAAGATGAAACTTGTAGAGAGCACCAACACTCTGGTTTCTCTAGCACCCACTAGAAGGAAGCACCAACTCCCTGAGTGTTCTAGCACCAACTGGATGGAAGCACCAACTTCCAGTCAGACAGGAACCAACTTGTATAACAGAGAACAATGGTTCTCCCTTGCACGACCCTACCACCCTGGTTTTTTCTAGTTGCAACTAGATGGAAGCTACAACTCCCTATGTTTGAGCACCCACTTGAAACTCTGAGGACAACAGTCCTCCCTAGAACGACCCTACCACCCTAAGATATAAATACTTGTTTGCTGAAATTTATTATAGTGATATAGTATTCATCAATGGCTTACCAGTCTCATCATTGTTCTGCTGCACTTCTTTTCTCTTCCTGCATCATTTTATTCCTGCTCGCATCTTCTTGCGCTTAAGTTATCATGCAGTCTGTTGTTTTCACCTTTTCTTCTTTTTCCATCTTATGTTCTTCATCTCTGCATTTTCTCCCTTGGTTCTTGCTGTAAAACTTCATTGCTTATAGTTCGACTACTTTTTACAGAGAAACAACAACCTCTCTCTGTCACGACATTTTTCTTTTATCCATGCTCTCATCATCCGTTACACTCCGTATCTCCAATGCTCAAGTCAGGAATATCAAAGAAACACTCAGGAATCATGATTACAATGATCAAGAACAATGATTCAACCTATCAAGAACAATGATTCAGTTAGTGTAACTGAATTGTAATTGATCAAGAAATCACAATATGAAACAACAACCCTTCGATCAAATTCAGTTTGATCATCTTCGTTGGATTATACACATATAGTCCGTTTTGACTTTTCACTGCGTAACCTCCGATGTGGAGCCTAGAGGCGCTAGATCCTTCCCCTATCTTCCACTTATGTGAGCTTGGGCAATGTTATCACGTGAACACGTGATTTCAGGCGTGACCTAAGGAGGTTTGAGGGAAACCCTCTTTTCGCCCCACAATTCACTATAGAGATCCATGTATGCCTTGGAGATACCATGGTTTTGATTGTAGCCTGTTCAAGAAAAATTAATACCCAAGCATGTTCTGACCCTGCAATTGAGCACGACCATTGATCTCTAATCCCTTGGCAATGCCTCTCAATTGACAATTGTTATCTTCCTCCTTTCCTCCTTCCATGTGCAATCCTAGATCTCCACGATATGTTGACACCTATATCCCTTTCAAATCAATGGCTATGACTTATTTCATGATTCGAGATTCAGGAGTTTCAACTCTCAAACCCTGCTTTCCTCCATACGTCAATCTTTCGGAGTTGACAATCCACTGACGCGTGTCTCTTTTCTCGATCAATGGTCAAGATCTTCTTCTCTACTTTAGGTTTCGACGATTTCAATTCTCAACCTTCACGCTCTCCCATAATTCTTTTAGATGGATTCCATATATTCTTGCCACATGTCGTCCTCAAATAAATGGCTCTAGTTTTCTTCGGGACTTTGACACTTTCTACCAAGACCAAATCGATGACCCTTGGCACCCTTCTTGGTCAAAGGTCGAGATTCACTTTGGGGCTTCGATGTTTTCACTCTCTACTTTCCTTTGGAGTATTTCGTACCCAGAGTTCACGATCTGTTGACGTGTGTCCTCCTTCAGATCGACGGTCCTCAGCTCCTTTGACTCTCGGGTCTTCGACGTTTGGGACTTTAGGCTAATCGCTGCTCCATTTCCTCCAGAGTGATCACCTGCTGAGTAAGTCATAAGTGGTGGATATCTCTTGTTGTCGGTTAATACTTCCACTTACACTATCCTTCCACTGTAGTAGATCGATGGTCGAGAATGCTCTCAAAGTGATCTTCAGATCGAACGTTTCGTGTCCACTTCGGGACTTTGGTATTCAGGACTTCGGGACTTTGGGCAAGTTCTGGTGATAAAATCCCAAAGTAAAACTCCCGGAGTGATGTAACTTAATTACGTCACTTGATGATGTGTCATGAGCTGAGTAGCTGCCACGTGTCACTCAGATTCATGATTTGCACGTACCTAAAATGTTGATTCAACTTGACACTTTTGGTTGTCTGATTGCACCAGGTGTCCTTGATGACGTGGTCTACCAACTTGGTCTGCCACATGTCCTTATAGACGTGTTTCTCCCTAATCTAACGGTCATCGCATTTTCTCTAGATCCGATGGTCCTTATCTCTTTCGGATTTTGGCTTTGTGTAGTTCGACTTTCAAGTTGCCAATTCTCCTGAAGTGAGATTCCCTGAATAGTAACGTCCTCGCAACTTTTGGCATGAACCAAATGTTGTTCATTGATAATGTTCTTAGATCGATGGCTTGATCTATATTCGGTGCTACTCTTCTAGCTTATCTTGTCCTTCCACTTAGAATGATCCAATGATTGTCATGTATTCGGTTGAAGTTCCTTTGGATCGGTGATCCAACGACCACTATAGTTCTTCCTCCTTAGATTTCTCACCTTTTTCTCTGCCTTATGTTCTTTCCATCGATGACAAGAACACTCTTCCTGTAATCATCCCAACACATCCAATGGAT
>ML799139.1:121648-164658 GCA_009831015.1 Picea engelmannii
TTAGCATTGGGATACAAGAGAACATTGGAAATATAAATCATCTAGCATCACTAACCATGTGATCATTTCTACTACCACCATCCCCTATAGCAGGAACCCCATCACCCTGATGACCATTGGCATCAACAATGTCATCCACAACATGTCCATCATCACCCACAGGAGCATCGACATCAAAATAAAAACATAACACATAAATACAATGTCCAACGCATTGAACTACAATTAAATTTAAAATATAGTGAGATAAATTTTATAAGCACAAAATTTATGAGCTACTAATATTTTCAAAATTTAATGAGATGGATCAAGTCACCTATATTGAGTCGATGGTAAACTTTGTATATGGGATATGAGTCTACATAGATGGCATCTAAGTCTTCATGACATATCCTGGGATCATTGATGGTCCCTCATCAGGGTGATGAAGACGAGTTGCATCCAAATCATGTGCCTACATCATTGTGACATTGACAACCCATTGTACTTGGACCTTAGTGTGAAAATTTTAGATGTAAACACTCCAATTAATAAATACATACCATAATCATTATTTTAAATAACTGGGTATAAATTGGATTTGATTGAATCAATTTAGAAAATTTACCTCATCAATTGGGAATTGAATTTGAATACCATTCTTGGTAGCAAGGATATGTGGAGATTCATGATCAACTATACTATCTATGCTATGCAATTTAGGCTTAGTTATAAGGCCAATTATACCCAACTCCAATTATATTATCTATGATAACATACATATTTTAGCGCACCTCTCTCATGCTTGGTTAATGGATCTATGGGTTGTGTATCCCTATCCACCCCTCCAACTACTTCAATGGAATTGTGGTCCACCATAGTGATGCTTTCTTCCCTCCTTCACTAACTCGATAATTGTTTTTGGGTGATTCAATTGTCAACAAAGATAGATAGTATAGAACCATTTCTTCTTGGTCGATGAAAATGGGGTAGGTCCACCTACTATGGTGGTACTAGGTTTTATGTGTGGCCCATTGTAATCCTATCCATAGATGATTTTAGGGGCTAAATTTCACCAATGGGTTAACTTTCCATGGTTTTCCCCAAAAAATGATTCGTCAATTTCCATTTTTTCTAAAAACTATTCTCCCAAATTCCATAGAATAAAATTATTTTATGTTATAATCGCCAAAATTCTATAGAAAATATATAAATCCTTAGAAATTTGAATATTTTAACAAAACTATCACCAAACATTATACATTTTGCATATTAAGGACTAGTAGATTAACACATGTTTCTAGATTTTTTCCATCCTTAAAATTATCCCTGATCCTACCACTCATATTTTGGGAAGAAAAGTAGGAATTAATGGATTAATGACATGACCCATTGATTCCACAACACCGTTTAAATATTTACAATTTTTGGGTAACACTTTTCTTTAAGTTTTTGTTTATCCTAAATATAGATTGTGAATCTTAGTTTTGATAGATTTTTTGTGTATTAGTAAGTTTGTTAACTCATACCTTTTTTCTCAAGAAAAACAATTTGTTTTCCAAGTCCTTTGTCCTTGTTTTGAACTAAGTATGTCTTTTTATTGACAAATTTTAAATGCTTTTATCGCTACACCAAAGGACCTTTTCAGCATCGATGTGAAAGTAAAATTTCACACCAATACCAAAGTGAAAAAGGGGTGCCAAGAAATATCGATATGCAAAACATAGTTTCTTCACTAATGTAAGTTAAAAGAGTAAACAATGATTGAATTCAAAAATTACACTGACAAGTTTTCATCGATGGTTACTTTCAAATTTCATAGAAATGTAAATTGAAAAAAGGAAACAATGACAAGGTGAAAAATGACACCGATAATTCCCATCACTATGAGTTTTCACTTTTATAATCCATTTTTTAAAACCCAACCAATTATCCTTTTTGCATGAACCTTGAGAATCTATACAATTGATTTCCCTAATGAAATTTGTATCATTGCATTTCTAAAACCTCACCCAAATTCAAAAGTGAAGATCAATCACTGATAATGCTTCCATCTAGATGCCATTAGCCATTAATTTTCTGATTTGGTAGTTGGACTATCCAATCACCATTCAAATTCAAATATTTGTAGAATCTAATCATGTTTGATCTAGATTTGGCAATCATGATGCTAGATTGACTCAAATTTATTTTAAATATTCATACATCACCAATGTTTTACTAGCTTTAGTTAGGATTTGAACGTTGTTAGTGAGTATTGATATCTGTGAGTTAGGATTACAACACCATGAGATTATATTCTAAGTGTGAGTTGGTAATTTTAAGGTGGGATAAGTGGACAATTTGGTGCAGTATCTCCTTGAGAAATTTTGTTGGTATCACTCTTTCTCCATGCCTTGCACATGGTAGATTGATCTCTCTGAACGAGTTTAAATACACATTGTTTTTCTTGTCCCAAAATTTTTGGTTCAACATTCCAGGTATGCTCCTAAACCTTGAATTTTTTAGTTAGATTGAATGTTCCTCTGCCATGCCAAATTAATATGGCATGAAAATAAATGTATGATTCCCGTTTCTCTATTTTGTATGCCAAATTCATCTTAGATTGATAATGCAATGTATAATTTCATATAATAAGGAATGTTGTTATGAACAAACAAGATTTTTCCTTTTACTCTATTCCTATTTTCTATTTCTTTTAGGTAAAATGAGTCCAAGGATGATTCTTGCTAGAACACTTGGAAAATACCTTGAGGGAATGAAACCCAAGGAGCTAGTAGAAACTTCCCAACAAACATATTCCAAAATTGATAGTTCATTCGAAGAATGTGTTCTTTTCATTCATATATCCATACTAGAGGAAGAAAAACGAAGGCTTGCATTCAAATACATTGAGGCCATCACACATGTAGAGATCCCCTTTCTAGGATGGGGGGGAATTTATATAAAATTGCATATTGAAGAGTATATATATGTAATCCCTCACAATGACCCTAAGATAAGGGAAGAATATGACATGGTGTTCATAAATATAAGGAAATATTTTTAAAATTTTTTCACAACAAGGACACCCATAATGCCTTGTGTTTAGTCTATTGACTATATCATCTCTCACACCGACACAAACCATAGTACTATTATAATGAGAAAGGAAGTTATGTAGTTTCGTATCTCACATATGAACTAGATAAATATTATAGGATACCAAAACATGAGGCTTATATGTCAAATACATTTGTGGAAGAGTTTCATGAACAACATGATATCAAGAAGATTCTATCCAATTGGTGGGTAGAGGACAAAAGTTTTTTCTTCAATTTTGATGGAATCTACTCCATCACAAATATACGAGAAACCTACGTGTATATAATGGTGTTGATAATGATATTGTATGGATAAATATATTTCCTATACTTCAAATATGCATGGGTGTCATTGGCATACACTGTGATGACTACTAGTAGCATGTTTAGTTAGGATGTCATTCCTTCTCATTCACTCGGTAGGATGATTGAAAGAGATCAAAAGGCTCGGGCCAACCCATGAGTAGTACCAACATTCTACATGGCATATTATCTACTATATTTGATTTGTGAAATGAATGTCTTCATAGGTGTGAACTTGAGTTGGCACATTTCATAACTTAATTTTCATGTGTACTATAAATTTCTCTTTGAGAACAAATACAAGAATCATTATTCTATGATTTGTGACCATTGTTTAGCACGACTACATAGGATCCTCTTTTGCAAGGAGTGCCTGAGGTTAACGAAGGAAGCCATGAGGCTAATAGGTTATATTGGAAGCTAGTATCAATAAGATAATTTTACCTATTTGATCATTTTTGGTGCAATTGCATCACCACATTTGTTACCCAGATTTGTGCCAAACATGTTAGTTTTAGGAGAAATTTCTTCTTATACTATATTGTAAGGATTCAATGCTTATTTTATTAAAGAGGCCAAGAAAAAGACTTTTATTCCATAAAATTTTAGCTTTGACCATTGCCATCTGAAATATTTGAAATAGGGTAGGAAAGAAACCAACAACATCCTCGAGTATATATTACGTCAAGGCCGATTCAAAAGTCATGACCTATGAGGTCTAGTGGCCAAAAATTTTGACTGGATATCTCTATCTTGGCCATATACACAATAGAAATGGTAGGATGAACTCCCTTATGAAAATTCTATGGATTGGGATGATGTCTAGGCTACGTTGAAATCCCTATGATTAATAACTTTTAGCACCATATCCTCATATGAAAAGATAGATTGTAACAATCCCATCGTTACGACTACAAGTGACGCAAGAAAGTGAAAAAAAATTCTGAAGCAGGAAGGAAACAACGACAATCGTTAAACAACACAACTTGACAATGAACACAACGCATGCAGATCAGGCAACAGATAACAAAAAATCAACACACTAGCACATCATGCAACTGGACGAAACATGCGATAATCAATAAACATATAAAAATGACTACCCTCTCGACACAAGCAAGACAACACCTACAAGCTAAAGGACAATCTCAACAACCCGACACAGTGGCTTCAATGACCAGGAACTCGAAACCTCTACGTCGTGCAAAACCCAATGCCTTAAGGTGTTACAAAAATAAGTACCAAAAACAATTATAACGAACAAACGCCCACATCGGGAGGCACAATCTCTGACCAGGTTATCATTCGCCTCTATCCATCAGGGCGAGCAATGATCCCCTCATCAGGAATCATGTCGTCACAAGGTGATAGGCGTGACAGTAACCGAGGTGCAACATGACACATCTAGACCAATAACCCAAGAAAAAATTAATGCGTGAGGAGACCGAATTAACTATCAACCACATGACAACTAACCCAAGCACCCAATCAACAAGTCAACAAGACGCAAGGGAAACTGATGACTATAAAATTCATAAAACACATTAAATTCCTTGCACAACAATTCTATTGCAAACATACACCAATTTGTACACATTAAAATAATTATCATAAAAACAATTAGTTCATTGTAGCTATTTTCCAATTCCAATATCAGATAAGTATTTTCCTAAGGAGGAATTCGCTCTCTTTTAAACTGAAACAAATATGAAACATATCTTTTAAAATAATAAAACAATGTCTTTTAAAACTGAATATGTTATTGTTAAATTGAAACCATATAATAAATTGCTATCTAAGGAACACATTTAAAATCACTATCTATATAATCTAAATGTTGATATTACTGTAATTGTTGTATTTATTATTGTATTTATTGATAATTATTACTATAGTTAGAGATAATCACTGACAACAACAATACATATCGCTGCCAAAAAGGGTTACTGTAATTTGGATATGTCGTTGCCTATTCCGTATTGTTGTCCACTAAGTAAGTTACTATAATTATGGAAGGATCGCGGTCAAACAACCACAATGTTGTCAACAAAGTTGAGGTTTTGTCTACGTTATCACTGTTGACACAATCTAATATGTATCGCTGCGTAAACATTACTAAAATCGTTGGGTAAATGTTACTAAAATCCCTGAGTAATATATAGTTGTTGAATTACATTTCAAGGGAGAAATTAAACTCTATAAAATTACAGTGATTGCTATCATAAACAAAATTTTCTATCATGAAATTGCAATATAGTTTCTATCATAAAATGAAAACCACTATCATAAAATAGTTGTATGAATTCGTTGTCATGCACAACAAAAATGTAATTAAATCATTGTCCAACATATCAATATCAATATAACCATAAAATCGTAGCCTAGAAAATCGTGGAGTGAATACATTTAAGGGCGAATTTAAAGCTCTACCCAAAATCAGGTCTCTACCCAACAAATCATTGTGTGAACATATTTAAAAGAGAAATTGAACTCTACCAAATCGGATCTCTACCCAGCAAAATCGCAACATGGATTAGTTGTGTTTAATCATAACAAAAAATCAAACATATGTATAATTTCAGAGACCTATACAATTCGCAGACATATCATTTAAAAAAAAGAAATGTAGACATATCATTTACAAAAAACGCATACATACACTTGTTTCCATTCAATGCATTGTAAACGCAGGTATGTCCACAATGAAGATTGTTGGTAAGTCGTGGTTCATTAAAAACACAGGTAAGGCAACAATGAAAATCTATAAAGTGAAATTGCATCAAGGGTAAGTCATTTCCAATAGTGAAGGTTGTCTAGTGAAGATATGTTGTCTAAAAATGTATCGTTATCCATTAAATAATCACAGAGTCCAATATGCCATTGTTGTCCATGTAAAAGGAATCACGGAGTTAAAAGAATCAATGTTGTTTAATTAAAATAATTTCGCAAGTTAAAATATCATTGCAGTCTCTTTAAAATAATTTTGCAGAGTTAAAAATATCATAATTATTGAGTTAAATAATGGAAAGCGTTGAGTTAAAACATGATATCCACTTAGTTAAAAATTGATAATGGTTGTGTTTAACACCAAGACAAATGCCTAGGGCACTACCTTGGCTAGGCATTCACTAGCTAGATTTACATCCATAACAAAATCACATACATATATATAAAATCATAGTCCCTATAAATTACAATAGTAGTCACTACATCTTAAAATAAAATGCAGTCAATAAGTTACACTATATTCAACACATGTAATTCATAGTCAAATACCAAACCAAGCATTGGGGTTCATCATTAGAATCACAGAGATGATACCCAATAAAGTGCTAGGATTTATCAATAAAATTGTAGAGGTTATACCAATCAAGCATTGGGTAATATGCCAAGAAATCGCAGAGATAATCAAACAAAAACACAGAGATACTTAGAACAAGAAGGCACAAGGAAGAATCGTTCGACAATGAATCAATCAAAGGCAAGGATACTCATTCACAAGAAGGCACGAGGATTAGAGATTAATCAAAAGAGAAAAACACGGAGATAAGTAAGGGATAGATGACTGGGCGAATTTATCCTTCACTTATTATCCATGCATAGGAAATCAGGGTATTTGAATCTATAGGTCTTTAAATACCAGAGTGACGACCATAAATTTGGCTCCTGGCCGACTGATCAGGAACAGACTAATAACTAAAGGGATAAGGGAAAAACACAAATTTCTTCATAATAAACAATAAAACAGACACAAAGAAGTCAATGCAATCAGAGTTTGGGTTCGCCATGGGAAATCAATTCAAATACAATGAGCATAAGACTTGGATGAATTTAAGTTCTTTGATTATAAAACAATGAATAAACATAATCTTTAACACAGACGATGTACAGTACTGAAGGCACAGGAACAATATTAAACTACCATTCAAAAATATACACAAGCTTACCTTAGCCAAATGCAAAAGCTCTGACTCGTTGTCATGCACGCGCTCTGCCCAACTCCCACTTGCCAACCAATGTGACCTCACCAGTACCTCCCAGCCAATGTTATGGGTACTCTTCTTCTCCCTGAGCCCCCTGAGCCGCAAATGGGTCACACACACAATACTAGAGAACTTCTAGCACCCAACTCGCCTCGCAAGGTCGAGATACCACTCGTTACCCGAGATGGGTATCCCAACTCCCACAAGAGAAAGTTCAATCAAGGTAGAAGTTCAGCAGTGTAATGTTACGTAAAAGATGAGATCCATACTCCTCCTCCTCTATCCTTTTTATAGATTTTTTTAAGTAATTAGTTTCCCAAATTCTCATTAAATTCCTTTTTCAGTTAATTAATTTTGAAAAACCTCCCTCGCACATATGTCACCCATCCACTACTTGCACCAGAAAATCAATTTTATTAATTAATTAAATATTCCTATTTCCCTCACCCACCTAAAAGAATTCCTAAAAATGCTCCTTGGTGTCCCAATATTCCATTACAAATCTTAATTGACTTACACCTTACTTAATTCCTGGTTGAGTTCATAGTTAACAAGTTCCCAAGGCAAGATTCCTTCCTAAGTTAGACATTCAACTTTTTCTTTATGTTTCCCCTTTTCTATAAGTTTCCCCATTTTCCTTATGTTTCCTATTTCTTTTAAGTTTCCCTCTTTTTCCTAGTTAACTAAAAATCAATTTAGCAAGTGTAGAAAAACACAACCATTTACCCTTTTTCTTCTTTAATTAAAATTAATTTAGAAAGTGTAGATAAAACAACCATTTACCCTCTTTTCTTTTTAACTAAAAATTAAATTAGAACATGTAGATAAAATAACCATTTACCCTCTTTTCTTTTTAACTAAAAATTAAATTAGCACATGTAGATAAAAAAACCATATCCCTTTTTAAAGTTTTAATCCTCCATTATAATTTTGACTTGAATAAATTAATTTGAATTTCTTACCCCCTTCTTGTTACATGTTTATTTATTATTATTTTTGTTTTTTTACCACATGTTCTACTTAGACCTAGGTTTTAATTTCACTAGGTTGGGCGACATTTTTATTATGGAAAATTGTTTTTAAATATTTCTTATCACATCATTGATTTTAAGGTCGACCAGGTTTATTCACTTACATGTTGAGATCGCGATGTGTCCTTCAAGATGCACTATGTGCTCTAAGGGTGCCAATCACCTCTTTCTGTTTTCCTTGTGTGACTTTCCCTTCAGGATGAACTACGTGCTCCAAGGGTGCCACTCGCCTCTTGACTAACTTTGGTATATGTAAAAAACCCCTGGAGTCAATACTTTGCCATGTGATCTTGTGGGACACTAAGGGCCTCTAAGGAATAAGGCCCCTAACTTATTGCATGCCCCTTATAATCATCATGAGCGACTATCACAGTCTGCCCTCATGGCATCGTGGATCTACTCGAGCTAGGTAATCGTTAACCTACATTTTGAGCCACGGTGAGAGTGCTAGTGGGTTATGGTAGAGTTGCTTCTACACATGTCCCTCAAAGTCTTTGGTTGTTATGTGTGACCCCTCTACTCCACATGTCTGGTCGACAAGCTATCGTCATCCTTCATCCATCGACAAATCATGTCAGCAATAATAATCAATCATCATAACATCTAATGATATGTACATGTGTCACATCAATAACATTAAAACCCAACAGTCCACTCCCTGACTCGATCTAGGGTCCAAGGGGTTTCATCGACGCCTCTACATCCTCAATGTCCAAAGTCCTACACACCCAGGAGAACCCAGACAATAGCACCTATCTATGTGAATACAAAAAATTAACATATCATTAATCCACAATGTCTCATAATAATAATTGAATGACCAATAGTATAATAATCTAGATCACTTGCAAGCAAGTGTCATCAAAGAATAAGTTCGCTCAGTGCGTGCTAGAGAGGGATGTTACATACACCCTGTTAGCAACATTTCTTGTCCTGGGCCTGAGAACATATAGGTCTGTAGGTTGCATGAAGAACACCCAAGCATAGCACTTAAAGCCCCGTTTTCAGGCTAAAAATCAAGTGAGAGGGCGAAATTACGTTGTCAACGGCCCAGATTCATCTATAAAAGCAGATTGACGGATGGTAGGAAATCGCGGTTAGTGGAGCTGCACTGGGATTAGCGCAATAGGTAGCATCTATATTGCATGCAAGAAAGGATATAAGTCATCCATCCAAAGGACGTGTGGCGCAAGATCTAGTCATGTCGGCATTTCGGCATTCGGGAGTTTGAAGGGTGAGGGTTTCACGTCTTTTTACATCTCGAAACCCCGAACCCCGAAATGACGAAAGGATCCAGGTACAGGCGGTCCCACATTCAAGAAAGGAGATCGGCTGTCCATCCAAAAGGACACATGGTGCGCGATTATGTCATATCTGCATTCATAATTCGAGGGGTAAGATCTCCTGGTCATTTCACATCTAGAATCCCCAAACCCCGAAATGTCGATAAGCACCCTTCAAAGCCGAGCCCACGATCCTAGCGCCAGGTCACGATAAGCGAGCTCGGGAATGGAGGTAGCCCCCTTTTAATGACAAAGCCATCTCAGTTGTTCATCTGAAGGACACACGACGCAAGATCTGAACCACAGGTGGGGCCTTTCAGGATTTTCATTGTGAAAGCGCCGAAGTCATCTCAGCTGTCCATCCATCGATGAAACTCGGGCGCATTGGACTTAAAGGGGGGCATGGATCTGGGTGGCCAGGATCTGCGCACTCAGATCTACGGTCAAGAGTGGATTCTGGAGGCCCCCTACCATTCTACCTTTAAGCGGAGGGGGGGGGGGGTCCAGAATCAAGCACACAACTCTTCAAAGGTCAGGATCTGAGCACCTAGATCAACGATGCTCAGGCCTTTCCGGACCCCCTTTGCCATCCTGTCTTTAATGAAAGGGGGGGGTCTAGAATGGTGTGTTATTATTGTGAGGTCCCTTGCCTGTCGTGTCACCTTTGGTATCGTCCTCCTCATTGCCACCTGTTCTCCACCTACCGCCTCCTCTCGTCTCCTCCCATGTGTCCCTCTCACTCCCAGTCACCTCCTCTTGTACTCCTGCACTCCATGCTCCTTCCTCCTCTATCCTATCCAGACTGTGTGTCATTCCTCAGCTGATGTCATAGCTCCCGTTTCTTTTCCATGACCTCCAAAGTGTTCACTCCTTTGACCCCCATCACACCCTCGTCCACATCTGCCATAGGGGTCCCTTGCAACAGTCCAGCGAAGTAGCGTCCAAAGAAAGACCGTTCGGTTGATCCAGGTGGCACCATTAGGAGACCTCTATGTCCCAGAAGGTAGAGTTGACCGAGGTCGTCCCTGATCCAAAAAATAATTTATTGCAGTAGTTGCTGGTGGTTGAACATCAGCTCCACCATAAAAGGAAGGTCTGGCAAAGGTCTAATTCACGTCGACTCACCTGTAGAAGGACAATCTGAAATCTGATGGCGTCTATCATAGGCACACGATCATCCTGAGTCTGCATGGGCAGGCTGTCAGAAGCCATGCAGACGCAATTCTTTAATGCAACGTCTCATTTTTGCTATTGTTGTTGTTTTTGAGTATATATAGGCGTTTTCACCATTTTTTGTAGGATCAATGGTTGAGCGAGGCTCCCGGTTGTAAAGCTTTAATGAAGAATTGTTATTCTGGTTATGCATGGACTCTTAAGACTTCTTGCCTTATGAATGTCAGTTTCTTTCACGTCTTTGTTTACACTGTGTTAGAGTAGCTTGGAATTGGAGAATCCAGTCGAGTTGTAACTGTTATAGGATGATGTAGAATTGGATCACTGCAACAGTTTCATTGTCTCTAATCGGTACTTGTGATTTTTTCCTAACGCTGAATGACTTGGAATTGGAGAATCCAGTCGAGTCCCCCTTTCAGTTTCTTAAGACCCTGAACCAAGAGGATCTTGCATTCAGAGTCTTTCTTCCATAAACTGTTGAAATCCTATTGCCCAAAGTAGTTTGTTCACTCTTCTTACCAAGTCTTCCACTTGTTCATCTTTTAATCAACCCACTAACTAAAGTTAGATCAAGACCTCCTTTGTTCCTTACATGCCAGACCCAGTCCCTGAGTTAGAGTGATATCTCCCTAAGTCTCTACCCATTTGATCACCCATTAAAACTATCGTGACATAAAACTGATGGGAATCGGGCTCTGCTCTTGCAAGAAATCCAGGAGTGACTTCTGACGCTAACATTTCTGGCACCGTTGCCAGGGATGAAGTTGAAAATTTTCCCTGGGATTGAATGAAATTGAGCCTCTGACTCTGAAGGTGCATCGGGTATTAGAGCCTTTGAAGATTTCTATTGTGCACCTGGCGACTCCATTGTGACGACTCCACTGTGGAAAACCTGTCGTGTTAATTGTGGCTTTCAGAGGAAAACACACACGGTCCCATACACAGTTTCCCCTTGCTACACCAGAAACTGATCCGGAGGTGGTTCTCAGAAAAGGAAAGGCCTCTGAAGGAGAAGCTTCTACCACTGAACTAGGTAATCCACATCTCCTTCTATAGGAACTCCTATCTCTCCTCCTCAGTTTCTTAACAGACCTTTTTCTGAAGTTTCTCGTTTCCTAAATTTCAGGAGTGTTCTTGTTGAGTTTTCCCCCCCTGGTCTAGGATTGGAGGGAGAAATACTTGTCACTCCCCTCTCCCTTGAATTTGTACCTGGGCGCAGACCCAGGACCACAGAAGATTTCCCCACTCCTAGCTTTACCACTCCTCCTCTTGTTACTGTTGTCGCTTCTACACAAAGAGGAGTGTCCGTTGATTTAAACTCATTAGCCTTCTCCCTAAATCCCCTGTTGTTTCCCATTCCACTTAGAGGCTCATTCCCAGTATCCCCTTTTCAAGCCCCTTCTCCTCCAAGTTCTCCTCCACCCAATATTCCCATGGCAGGAGCAAATCCCCCCATGACCAGAATTGAGGTTATAATAGCTGCTAGGTATGCTCCTCTTGTCTTACCACATCTTCTCAATGCCCTCCCAGCAGATGGATACCTTAAGCAGCTGCCCAAGTTTATAGGCGAGGGGGACATAATTGCAGAAGAACACCTAGATGCCTTTTACAGTTTCATAGATGATAATGTTATCATGCATGCAGACGTATGGATGAAGATTTTTTTCCATAGTCTCCAAGGAGAGGCTAGAAAATGGTTTAAGGCCCTGCCCCCTGGATCTATTGATGGGATAGAAGCTTTGGATAATGCCTTTTTGAGACAGTGGGGAGATAAAAAAGACTTCATGTATTACATGAGAGATTTTGGGTCTTTGAAGAGAAAAGAAGGAGAGTATGTCTCTGACTTCTCTAAGAGATTTAATAAAATGTACAATAAAATCCATGTTGAGATAAAACCCTCTGAAGCCTCTGCAAAGATCACTTATGCTAGCACTTTTGATCTTGATTTCTGCCTACTACTGAGGGAGAGAAGAGCCACTACTCTGGCCCACATGCAGGATGCAGCTGTGGAGGTAGAATATAACATATTGGTTGTTGACCAACTCAGAAACACTATTGATAAGAACATGCCTAGGAAAAGGCCCGAGGCCTCCTCATCCAATCCCTCTCCCCTGCCCCTTCAAATAGATGAGACAACTAGAATACTAAAATCACTTTCTGCTAGAATGGAAAGATGGGAGTTAGAAGGGAAGCCCATGTACATAAATCCCCAGAATGTTGATGGTAGAGGTTTCAAGAGACCTAATAACAATGGACCACAGGCATTCCCAAGGGAACCAAAGGGGAAAGACAGGGAAGATCAAAGGATCCAAACCCCTCTCCAAAATAACCTGGTTACTCATGAGGGAGGGGAGGAGATAGACGAGTTTGACCCTGAAATTCATTGTTTTGAAGAAGCTCCTCCTTTTCCCCATTTGACTCGGTCTTCATATGAAGAATCCCTAATGAACATTCAAATTCATGAGTTAGGTAAAGGAGAAAAGGCCGGTCACACCTCTAACAGATACAATATTAGGTCAAGAAAGAAAGAAGGAGACTTTGACAACCAAGACCAACCGCTCATAGCAGAAAGGCCTACTAAGTCTGCAACAACCACTACTAAAGAAAAGAAAGCTCAGAATGCTTCGCCGACAATCAAAGAACCTGTCTCTGAGGTAAGGGAAGCTCCTAAGCCTTTTTCCTCCTTTAATTTTGAGCATGAAATTCAAAAGATCAGAATTCCCGTCCCCCTTTCTCAGCTAGTTAAAAATGAAGACTTCAAAAGGTCCCTCTCCAAGCTGCTACAATCTAAGTCCCCCCAGCCTCCCTCCGACTCAGTGAACCTTCAAGATGAGAAACCAGCGGTCATCCTAGGTCCCATGATAGAATACAGAGATGATCCATCCCCTCCCTTATACACCTCCTTGAACATACATGATAAAGTGTTGCATAATTGCCTCATGGATTCAGGAGCTTCCCACAACCTTATGCCCAAAATTGTCATGGAAGAGCTGGGACTGGAATTGACAAAGGCCTATCATGATTTGTACTCTTTTGATTCAAGAAGAGTGCAGTGTCTGGGAGTCATCAAAGACCTAGTGGTTTCTTTGTTTCAGCTACCCATGAAGAGTGTGGTCATGGATATTGTGGTAGCTGACGTTCCCCCCAAGTTTGGCATGTTGTTGTCAAGGTCTTGGATGAAAAGACTTGGAGGAATGTTACAGATGGATCTCACATATGCCACCATTCTGGTCTTTGGAGGGGAACAAAGGAGGTTGTATATAGAAGCCTAGCTAGCCTATATTGTCAGTGATGAAGCAAACCCCACTAATCACCCCATATTTGCACTTGACACTGATTTAGGGTCTAGTTTGTTATTTAGGGTCTAGTTTGTTACAACTCACTGGAACTCCTGAGGTCCCTTTATAGATCAGAGAGCAGCCCAGTCTTAATCAGTAGATACCTCCTCCAACCACCTCTATTTGGAATATGTTATTTGATGGAGCTTCCTCCAGTATAGGCGCAAGCGCTGGAGTGATTTTCACATCACCCTGTCAAGAGACCATATCCCTATCATACAAGCTAGAATTTGAAACTACCAGCAATGTGGCAGAATATGAAGCTCTTGTTCTGGGTATGAGGGCTGCAAAAGAAATGGGAATTAAAGAAATGGCAGTGTTCGAAGATACATAATTGATAATCCAACAGGTTAGGAATGTTTATCGGGCCAAGCATCCTCAACTCAGTAGTTACAAAAATGAGGTATGGGACCTGATTGATAATTTCTTCTCAGCTTTCAACATTACTTTTGTACCAAGGGAAGAAAATACCTCGGCCGAATCCTTAGCGGTCTCGACTAGTCTGTTCAGGGTCCCTCTGCCGCCAAAGATCCATGGTGAGGTCGAAATAAGATACAGACCATCCATCTCGGACAATGTAAAGCATTGGGAAGTATTCGTGGATGATCTTGAAATAAAAAAATTTCTTCAGTCCGTCGATGAGTTTTCTGCATTGCACATTGATCAGGACCCTGATCCTGAAGGTGACCCTCCCTCTGAGGTATTCTTGAATAAAATTGTTAATCACCAGATTATTCATCTGCCTAACAATCACATTCCAAGGGGACTAGTCCCTTTAGAAAGACTGTTCGACAAGAATGATGTGGAAGTAAAGGGTGGTGTTTCAAATAAATATGATGATACAGCTGAATGCAACATTGGCACACTGGAGGGGCCTAAGTTTGTCAAATTATCAAGTAGCCTGACCAATGAACAGAGGACGGAATATACTGAGTTATTAAAGGAATTTGCTGATGTGTTTGCATGGGCCTATGAAGACCTCAAGACTTATGACACATATGTCATTGAGAACAAGATCCCACTGAAAGAAGAGGCTAAGCCATCCAGGCAGAAGTTGAGACAAATAAATCCCATGTTGCTACCTGTCATGGAGAAAGAAGTGAAGAAATTGCTAGATGCCCAAATCATCGTCCCCTTGAGATATTCCGAATGGGTGGCCAATTTGGTCCCAGTAAGGAAGAAAAGTGGAGAAATCAGACTCTGTGTTGATTTCAGGAACCCGAACAGGAGCTCAAGGAAAGACAATTATCCCCTGCCCAACATGGAACAAATACTGCAAAGGGTAACTGGTGCATCTAGGATATCCATGATTGATGGTTTTTTTGGCTATAATCAGATATCAGTCATACCTGAGGACAGAGAAAAAATGGCCTTCACCACTCCTTGGGGCACATTCATGTATGCCAAAATGCCTTTTGGATTGCTGAATGTAGGGGCAACATTTCAGTGAGCCATGGACATAACCTTCATTGGGGAGAAAGATAAGTTTGTGGTGATCTATCTGGATGACATACCAGTCTTCTCCAGGTCTGACAGAGAGCACTGTTGTCATCTAAGAATTTTTTTTTTGAAGTGTCGGAGGTTTGGCCTATCCTTAAACCCTTGGAAATCTTTGTTTTCTATGAGGGAGGGGAAGCTATTAGGCCATATAGTATCAGCAGAAAGAGTGAGGATTGATCCTAGCAGGGTAGAGACAATTCGAACCCTGTCACTTCCTATATCCAAGAAGGAAGTTCATGCCTTTTTGGGGAAGATTAATTTCTTGAGGAGATTCGTCTCAAATTTTGCTGAGTTGGTGAAACACATCACAGCCATGATTAGGAAGGTAAATGAAGTGAAATGGACCGTTGAACCCAAGGAATCTTTTATCCAAATAAAAAGGGCATTGACTGAGGCACATGTGCTGATCAGTCTTGACTATTCCAAAGGGTTCCTAATTTTATCTTTTGTTTCTTTTGATACAGTAGTAGCGATCTTGTTGCAGAAAAATGAGGAAGGGCGAGAACAACCCATTGCCTTCTTAAGCAAGGCATTACGAGATGCAGAGATCAGGTATGAAATCATGGAAAAATAGGCCTATGCCTTAGTGAAAGCTCTCAAATCTTTCAGAGTCTATGTCGTGCACTCAAAAGTGACCACATACATTCCTTCAGCCTCTGTGAAGGACATCCTTGTACAACCCGACATAGATGGGAGAAGAGGTAAGTGGATTGCCAAGATCCTAGAGTTTGATCTAGAGATCAAGCCCACCAAGTTGATAAAGGGGTAGGGTTTAGCCAAGATGTTGGCTGAATCCAATTGTAAAGCCTTGGGGATTAGCTTCATCAACGCCTCTTCAGAAAATCTGCAAGCTGAGTCGTCCAATAAGAATTCTCAAGGTGCCTTATCACTAACAGCATGCACCTGGTACAAGGATATCTTGTACTTTCTGCAAGAATTGAAGCCTCTTGATGGAATGGGAAAAAGCAAGGTGAGAAATTTAAAGCTCAAGGCAATCAGATATTGCCTCATTGACCAAGCCTTGTAATGGAAAAACCCTCTAAGGGTATTTTTAAGATGCCTGGACCCGCAAGAAGCCCATAAGGTTATGTTTGATTTCCATAACAGCCTTTGCGGGGGGCATCATTTCTGGAAGAGCACAGCTCATAAGATCCTTAGGGATGGATATTATTGGCCTACTTTATTCGCTGATGTCTGCAGAGAAATCAGAGCTTGCATCAAATGCCAAAAGTTCTCAGGAAAACAACAACTCAAATCGCTACCATTAAAGCCTATAGTAGCTTCAGCACCTTTTCAGCAGTGGGGGATGGACTTCATTGGAGAAATTCATCCTCCCTCAAGTGGTCAACACAGATGGTTCCTGACTGCGCAGACTATTTCACCAAGTGGATAGAAGCTACCCCTACCAGGAGTACTTCTCACAAAGTAATTATCAGCTTCCTGGAGGATATCATAGCCAAATTTGGTTGTCCCAGCAAAATCGTCACCGACAATGCCGCCTCTTTTAGGTCTGAGCCTCTGGTCAAGTTTTGTGAATAGTTTGAGATTTCGCTGATCCACTCTACTCCCTATTATCCTCAAGGAAATGGACTGGCGGAGTCTTCCAATAAATTCTGATCAAGCTCATTAAAAAATTATTGGAAGACAATAAAAGGGCCTGGGATTCAAAGCTCAAATTTTCTCTATGGGCCGACCGGGTGACAACAAAAAAGTCCCTGGGCATCTCACCTTTCCAACTTGTTTATGGAACAAAGGTTATTTTCCCTACTCAACTCGCTTTATCTGTGGTGAAATTCCTCTAGGACCTTGAAGGAGAGCCTGACCATATGGTCAGAAGGATTCATCAGATGGTCGAAGTACAACAGATCAGGGAACAAGTCATGAACATGGCCTACCATCATCAGCAGAAGATCAAGCAAACCTTTGACAGGAAGAGCAGAAATAAAGATTTCGAGCTGGGTGATCTGGTGCTCAAATGGGATGCGCCCAGGCAGGATAGGGGAAAACACAGTAAGTATGATGCCCTCTGGTTTGGGCCTCTCAAGATCTCTGAGGTATTTTCAAACAACACTTACAGGTTGTAGGATTTGGAAGGCGAAGAAGTTTTTGATGGCCCAGTAAATGGGCATTTCTTAAAAAAATGTTTTTTGTAAGCCGCAGTAGGCTTCTTTTGTTTTTTAAATATTGTTTTCTGTTTTTGGCTTAATAAATGACTCCATAGCCCAACAGCAAGGCACTGGATCTGCAAAAAGAGTCCTTAGAGAAACACAGGGACGACTCTATTCCCCATCGAGCCTAATGTTAGCGACATTTCTTGTCTTGGGCCTGAGAACATCCAGGTCTGTAGGTTGCATGAAGAATTCCCAAGCGTAGCACGTAAAGCCCCATTTTCAGGCTAAAAATCAAGTGAGCAGGTGAAATTACGTTGTCAACGGCCCAGGATTCATCTATAAAAGCAAATCGACAGATGATAGGAAATCACGGTTAGCAGAGTTGCTCCGGGATTAGCGCTCTAGGTAGCATCTATATTGCATGCAAGAAAGGATATCAGTCATCCATCCAAAGGATGCGTGGCACAAGATCTAGTCACGTCGTCATTTCGACATTCGGGAGTTCGAAGGGTGAGGGTTTCACGTCTTTTTACATCTCGAAACCCCGAACCCCAAAATGTTGAAAGGATCCAGGTACAAGCAGTCCCACATTCAAGAAAGGAGATTGACCGTCCATCCAAAAGGACATGTGGTGCGCGATCATGTCATATCGTCATTCGAAATTCGAGGGGTAAGAGCTCCTCATCATTTCACATCTCGAAACCCTGAACCCCAAAATGCCGATAAGCACCCTTCAAAGCTGAGCCCATGGTCCTAGCACCGGGTCACGATAAGCGAGCCCGGGAATGGAGGTAGCCCCCTTTTAATGATAAAGCCATCTCGATCATTCATCTGAAGGAAACACGGCACAAGATCTGAGCCACAGGTGGGGCCTTTCGATATTTTCATAGTGAAATCACCGAAGTCATCTCAGCCGTCCATCCATCGATGAAACTCGGGCGCATTGGACTTAAAGGGGGGCATGGATCTGGGTGGCCAGGATCTGCATGCTCAGATCTACGGTAAGGAGCGGATTCCAGAGGCCCCCCACCATTCTACCTTTAAGCAGAGGGGGGGGGGGTCTGGAATCAAGCACGCAACTCTTCAAAGTTCAAGATCGAAGCACCTAGATCAACGACGCTTAGGCCTTTCCAACCCCCCTTTGCCATCTTGTCTTTAATGAAAGGGGGGGGGTCTGGAATGGTGTGTTATTATTGTGAGGTCTCTTTCCTGTCATGTCACCTTTGGTATCGTCCTCCCCATTGCCACATGTTCTCCACCTAACGCCTCCTCTCGTCTCCTCCCATGTGTCCCTCTCACTCCCAGTCACCTCCTCCTGTACTCCCGCACTCCATGCTCATTCCTCCTCTGTCCTATTCAGACCACGTGGCATTCCTCAACTGATGTCACAGCTCTAGTTTCTTTTCCATCACCTCCACAGTGTTCATGCCTTTGACCCTCGTCACACCCTCGTCCACATCTGCCATAGGGGTCCCTCATAGCAGTCCAGCAAAGTAGCGTCCAAAGAAAGACCGTTTGGTTGATCTAGGTGACACCATTAGGAGACCTCCACGTCCCAGAAGGCAGAGTTGACCGAGGCCATCCCCAATCCCAAAAAGCAGTTATTGCGGCAGTTGCTGGTGGTTGAACATCAGCTCCGCCATAAAAGGAAGGTCCGGCAAAGGACTAATTCACGTTGGCTCACCTGCAGAAGGACAATCTGAAATTTGATGGTTTCTGTCATAGGCACACGATCATCCTGAGTCTGCATGGGCAAGCTGTCAGAAGCCATGCAGATGCAATTCTTTAATGAAGCGTCTCGTTTTTGTTGTTGTTGTTGTTTTTGAGTATATATAGGCGTTTTCTCCATTTTTTGTAGGATCGATAGTTGAGCGAGGCTCCCGGTTGTAAATCTTTAATGAAGCAATGTTATTCTAGTTATGCATGGAATCTTGAGACTTCTTGCCTTATGAATGTTAGTTTCTTTCACATCTTTGTTTACACTGTGTTAGAGCAGCTTGGAATTGGAGAATCCAATCGAGTTGTAACTGTTATAGGATGATGTAGAATTGGATCACTACAATAGTTGCATTAGCTCTAATTGGTCCTTGTGATTATTTCCTAACGCTGAATGACTTGGAATTGGAGAATCCATTCTAGTCCCTCTTTCAGTTTCTTAAGACCCTGAACCAAGAGGATCTTCCATTCAGAGTCTTTCTTCCGCAAACTGTTGAAATCCTGTTGCCCAAAGTAGTTTGTTCACTCTTCTTACCAAGTCTTCCACCTGTTCATCTTTTAATCAACCCACTGACTGAAGTTAGATAAAGACCTCCTTTGTTCCTTACATGCCAGACCCAGTCCCTGAGTTAGAGTGATATCTCCCTGAGTCTCTACCCATTTGATCACCCATTAAAACTATCATGACATAAAACTGATGGGCGTCGGGCTCTGCTCCTGCAAGAAATCAAGTCGAACGCGTGTAGGATTACTAAAATAATGTCTCAAACAAATACGTGAAAGACATCGTGCATATGCCTCAAGGATCAGAAAAGGATAGTCAATAGGCCACGACCCTCTCTTTTCCATTATCTTGCAGGATCCAATGAACCTAGGAGACAATTTAGGACCCTTTCCAAACTTGATTGAACTCTTATGTGGTTTCACCCGTAAGAATACTTGATCACCAACATCGTAACTACGGTCGACACGATGAGCATCAACATAACTCTTCTGCTGATCCTACGCTTCCTTGATCCTTTGTCTTATAGTTTTCATTTGATCTTCCATTTCTTGGATCGCTTCCAGTCCCACTAGTACCCTATCCTCAAGTCGATCCCAACTCAAGTTGTCTGACATGGTTTCCCATAAAGAAACTCGAAAGGTGACATCTTAATGGTGCTTTGATAACTATCCATATATGAAAATTCTACCAGTGGCAAGAATTCCTCCCAATGCTTCTATTGGTCCATCGCGTACATGCACAACATGTCCTCCAAGATTTGTTTTGTTTTTTCAATCTGTCAGTTTGTCTCTGGGTGATACATGGTACTAAAGTTAAGTTGGGTTCCCAAGGCCTCTTGGAAACTAGTCCAAAATTTTCCAGCAAACACCGATCCTCGATTGGATATAATCCTCCTAGGCACACCATGCAACCTCACAATCTCACTAATGAAAACCTCTATCTATGTCAGTTATTGGATAAATTGTACTCATAGGAATAAAATGAGCACTCTTCATCAGAGTGTCGAATACCACAATAATCAAGTCATGTTTCCTTGCCGTCAATGACAATCCAACAATAAAATCCATTGAAATGACCTCCCATTTTGATTCCGGGATAGCGTGTGGTTGTAGTAATATTGTTGGATGTCTATCTTCAGCCTTCACCTGCTGACACTCTAGACATCTTGCCACGTAGTTGACTATGTTTGCCTTCATTCCTTTCCAGAAGAATAAGGGTTTAAGGTCTTACCTCATCTTCGTGACTCCTGGGTGATCCATGTACATTTCTCTGTGAGCCTCATTTAGGATCAAATTCCTCAACTGGTTGTTGGGCAGTACGTAAAATCGACTTTTAAATCTCAATAATCCGTTGTTTTCCATAGTAAATCCTTCAAATTTTGTATCATTATTCTATTTTGTCTGATAAAATCCTTGACCTCTTTGTACCAATCATCATCGCGTTGTAAAGTTAGAATCGTTTCACGTAGATTCATCTGAAGAGGCATCATCAAAAAGATGTGTGGTCTTCGACTCAACTCATCCACCACTCTGATCACTGTCCCTTTTATGTAAGTAATCTCTAAATTGTACTCGCTAAGCAATTACGAGCAATGTTGTGGTTGCACGTTCAAGTCGCCTTGCGTAAGGACGTGTTGTAGTCCACATGGTTCTTTTTTTGTTCAAATTGCATCCAATAAGGTAGTGTCTCCAAAATATCAAGGCATAAACAATGGATAACAACTCCAAATAATGCGTTGCACAGTTCTCCTCATGCCTTCTTGACTTTCTCGATATGTAAGTGATCACTCGATCATCTTGCATCAAGAATCCACCTAAGCCTTCCTTGGATGCATTGGTTCATACCAATAATTATGCGTCCATGTCAGGGACCTTTAGTATCGGTGCTATCGTGAAAATCTCCTTGAGCCTTAGAAATTCCTCCATGCATTTTTCGGTCCAAAAAAACTTCTTGTTCTTCTTCTGTAATTCCAAAATCGGATTTTCTATCTTTGAAAAACCCTCGACGAACCATCGATAGTATCTCTCTAAACACATGAAGTTGCGTACTTATGGGAAATTCATCAGTGCAGGCCATTCCATAAAAGCCTCGACCTTTGTTGGATCCATGGAGATACCTTTGCCGAAGATGACAAGCCCTAAGTAGTGAATCTTCAATTGATAAAATGAGCATTTAGACAATTTCCCATACAATTTGTTCTCTCATAGACATTGTAGTACCAAGATAAAGTGCTCGTCATGCCCTTCCAACATTCGAGAGTAAATCAAAATATCGTCAATGAATACTTAGATGAACTTGTCCAAGTATTCGTGAAACACCCCGTTCATCAAAATCATAAATACCCCAGAGGCGTTTGTCAATCCAAAAGGTAAAATAGTAAACTCATAATGTCCAAAACTCATCTTAAAGGTGGTCTTAGGGATGTCATCCTCCTTGATCTATAACTGGTGATACCTTGATCTCAAGTCGATCCTTGAAAACACCGTCACGCCTTTCACCTGATCAAACAGATCATCAATACTTGACAACATATATTGATTCTTGATCGTTTCCCTTTTCAATTTACAGTAGTCAATGCAGAGTCTCCACGACCCATCCTTCTTTCGTATGAAAATAACAGGCGCACCCCATGGTGTCACACTTGGATGTATAATTCCTATGTCCAACAACTCCTTCAATTGCATTCTCAACTCTTGTAACTTTGGGGTCGACATTCGATAAGGCATTCTTTCTATCAATTCAGTCCCCAATTTTAGGTTTATGGTAAATTCCAATTCCCTCTCTGGCGACATCCCAGGAAACTCCTCAGGGAAGACGTCTGCAAACTCTCTTATGATTGGAATGTGTTCTAGAACTTCCGCTACTCCCTTGTCATTTAGTGCAAGGATCACATAAAGATTGCATTCCTGGTGCAATCTCTTCCATAGATGTAAGGAAGATATGAACCTCAAGGAAACTCCCTGGTTCCAACCTATAATCACGCATCTTTGTCCCTCATCATCGACCAAGATCAACTATTTCTTCTTACTGTTGAGTATCGCCTCATGTGATTCCAACCAGTCGATATCGTTCACGACATTAGAAGATCCTAATATTGTGACGTACAGGTTGGCGCTAGTGACAAACTCTTCTAGGTAAAGGCTACAGCCCGTCACCTTCCCACCAACCTTCTTTTTGGATCCCAAAGCCATTTCTACAATGATAAACTCATCATGTTCAAATTCCCTTACCTTAATTATGTTTGGCACTAGACCAAAAATGAAACTCTCTGTAGCCACAGGATCTATCAAAATACCAAGGGTTTGGTCAGAGACGGTACCTAACCTCTTGAGCATAATCGACTGGTTCTCTGTCTGACGGTTATTCACCGCTACATGAATCCAATGGGCCTTTCCTAATTCTTCAACTGTAGTGGGTCCGACTGGTCCAGATGCTCTATTCCTCTCCTAGAACCATTCCTCAAACAGTTCCCATGACACATCTTCGACTGCATGTTCAAATGCAGCAGGAGCGTCTTCCACCATAGAAGAGTGCCCGCCTTTAGTTGAAATAACACCAAGAGGACCTTCATGTTGGAGTTAGTCATGAAGTGCAAAGCAAGTTTCCATATTATTCAACCATGTCTCGATGACTGAGGTGTCTGTGACACTCGTGGACTTGACAAATTATACCTCTCAATTTCTCGGTGAAATATACTGGTACTAGCTATGGCGCGCTATGGACCCTCAGGGGTACAAACACCCTGGCCTAATCTCAGTACATATAGTGGATCAAGGCCTCTGACATTCCCTAAAAAGACGTTGTCATAAAATCATCATCCATTACAACAATTGGATCCAACCCAAGGACTTGTTCCTCCCCTTAGGGGTTAGACTTCGATGGAGCGGGCACTTCTGGAGGCGTCACACCTCCTTCCATGACACCACGCTTCAAACCTCTATGGCGTCCTCTAATCAAGATCACCACATGGACACGTTAAAGTTTTTAGTTAGGGATAGGTTAATACTCAAGGATTTACTGTAGTGGAAAACATGGTGATCCACAGTCACAGGGTTGAACCTGCTCTCATACCATATGTAATGATCCCATAGTTACGAATACAAGCGATACAAGCAAGCACAATTTTCTTTTTTGGAGCAGGAAGGAAACAATGACAATCGTTAAACATCACAACTTGATGATGAACACAATGCACGTAGATCAGGCAACAGACAACAACGATTCAACACACTAGCACATCATGCAACTAGATGAAACATGTAATAATCAATAGACAGATAAAAATGACTACCCTCCTGACACAAGAAAGACAACGCCTACAAGCTAAAGGACAATCTCAAAAACCCGACATAGTGGCTTCGACGACTAGGAACTCAAAACCTCTATGTCGTGAAAAAACCCAACGCCTTAAGGAATTACAAAGACAAGCACCAACAACAATTACAACAAACAAACATCCACATCGGGAGGCACAGACTCCAACTAGGTTATCATTTTCCTCTATGCATCATGACGTGCAATGATCCCCTCATCAGGAATCATGTTGTCACAAGGCGATAAGCGTGACAGTAACCAAGGTGCAACATGACACATCTATACCAATAACCCAAGAAATATTTAATGCGGTAGGAGACTGAATTAACTGTCAACCACGTGATGACTAATCCAAGCACCCAATCAACAAGTCATCAAGACGGAAGAGAAACTGACAACTATAACATTCATACAACACATTAAATTCCTTGTGCAACAATTCTATTTCACACATACATCAATCTGTACACATTAAAATAATTATTATCAAAATAATTAGTTCATTGTAGATAATTTCCAATTCCAATATTAGATAAGTATTTTCCTAAGGAGGAATTCACTCTCTTTTAAAATGAAACAAACAGGAAACATGTCTTTTAAAACAATAAAACAATGTCTTTTAAAACTGAATATGCTATCATTAAACTGAAACCATATAATAAATTGCTATCTAAGGAACACATTTAAAATCACTATCTATATAATCTATATGTTGATATTACTGTAATTGTTGTATTTATTATTGTATTTATTGATAATTATTACTGTAGTTAAAGATAATCACTAACAACAACAATACATCTCACTGCCAAAAAGGGCTACTATAATTTAGATACATCATTGTCTATTCGGTATTGATGTCCACTAAGTAAGTTACTATAATTATGGAAGGATCGCGTTAAATCAACCACAATGTTGTCAACAAAACTGAGGTTTTGTCTACGTTATCGTTGTCGACACAATGTAATATGTATCACTGCATAAACTTTACTAAAATCATTGGGTAAATGTTACTAAAATCGTTGAGTAATATATAGTTGTTGAATTACATTTCAAGGGAGAACTTAAACTCTATAAAATTATGGTGATCGCTATCATAAAATTGCTATAAAAGTTCACTATCATAAATGAAATATGCTATAATGAAATCGCTATATAATTGCTATCATAAAATGAAAACTGCTATCATAAAATAGTTGTATGAATTCATTGTCATGCATAGCAACAATGCAATTAAATCACTATCCAACATATCAATATCAATATAACCATAAAATCACAGCCTAGCAAATCGTGGAGTGAATGCATTTAAGGGAGAATTTAAAACTCTACCCAAAATCGGGTCTCTTCCCAACAAATCATTGTGTGAACATATTTAAAAGAGAAATTGAACTCTACCAAATCGGATATCTTCCCATTAAAATCGCAACATGGGTTAGCTATGTTTAATCATAACAAAAAATCAAACGTATGTATAATTTCGCAAACCTATACAATTCGCAGACATATCATTTAAAAAAAGGAAATGCAGCCATATCATTTAAAAAAACACATACATACACTCGTTGTCATTCAATGGATTGAAAACACATGTATGTCCACAATGAAGATCAATGGTAAGTCATGGTTCATTAAAAACGCAGGGAAGGCAACAATGAATATAAAGTGAAATCACATCAAGGGTAAGTCGTTGTCAACAATGAAGGTTGTCTAGTGAAGATATGATGTCTAACAATGTATCATTATCCATTAAATAATCGTAGAGTCAAATATGTCATTGTTGTCTATGTAAAAGGAATCATAGAATTAAAAGTACCAATGTTATCTAATTAAAAGAATTTTGCAAGTTAAAATATCATTGCAGTCTCATTAAAATAATTTCGCAAAGTTAAAAATATCATAATTGTTGAGTTAAATAATGGAAAGCGCTGAGTTAAAACATTATATCCGCTGAGTTAAAAAATGATAATGGCTATGTAGGACACCAAGAAAAATGCCCAGGGCTCTACCTTGGCTGGGAATTTGCTAGCTATATTCGCATCCATAACAAGATCACATATATATATATATAATCGCATACTTAATATTAAATCCTAGACACCTGTGTATACATATAAAATAAAAACACCTCCATATATATATAAAATCCCAGTCCTTATAAATTACAATAGCAGTCACTACATCTTAAAAAAAATGAAATCAATAAGTTACACCGCAGTCAACACATGTAATTCGAAGTCAAATATGAAACCAAGCACTGGGATTAATCATTAAAATCACAGAGATGATACCCAACAAAGTGTTGGGATTTATCAATAAAATCGCAGAGGTTATACCAAACAAGTGCTGGTTAATATGCAAAGAAATCGTAGAGCTAAAGCACAGAGATAATCAAACAAAAATGCAGAGATTCTCAGCACAACAAGACACATGGACCAATCATTTAGAAATGAATCAATCAAAGGAAAGGATACTCATTCACAAGAAGGCACGAGGATTAGAGATTAATCAAAAGAGAAAAACGCAGAGATAAGTAAGGGATAGATGGTTGGGTGAATTTATCCTTCACTTATTATCCATGCACAGGAAAACAAGGCATTTGAATCTATAGATATTTAAACACCGGAGTGATGAACATCGATTCAACTCCTGGCCAACTTCTCAGGCACAGACTAATAACTAAAGGGATAAGGGAAAGACACAAATTTCTTCATAATAAACAATAAAACAAACAGAGAGAAGTCATTGCAATCGGAGTTTGGGTTCGCCATGGGAAATCAATTCAAATACAATGAGCATAAGGCTGGGATGAATTTAAGTTATGTGATTTTAAAATGCCGAATAAACATAATATTTAACACAGATGAAGTATAGTACTAAAGGCACAGGAACAATATTAAATTACCATTCAAAAATATACACAAGCAAACCTTAGCCAAATGCGAAAGCTCCGAGTCATTGTCCCATGCACGCTCTGCCCAACTCCCTCTTTCCAACTGATGTGACCTCACCGGTACCTCCCATCCAATGCTATGGGTACTCTTCTCCCCCCTGAGCGCCCCGAGCTACAAAGGGGCCACACACACAATACTATAGAACTGCTAGCACCAAGCTCACCTCGCAAGTTCGAGATACCACTCGTTAGCCCAACTAGGTATCCCAACTCCCATAAGAGAAAGTTTAGTGAAGGTAAAAATTCAACAGCATAACGTTACACAAAATATGAGATCCATACTCCTCCTCCTCTATCCTTTTTATAAAGTTTTTTAAGTAATTAGTTTCCCAAATTCTCATTAAATTCTTTTTTCAGTTAATTAATTTCGAAAAACCTCCCCCGTACACATGTCACCCATCCCCTAGTTGCACCAAAAAAACAATTTTATTAATTAATTAAATATTCCTATTTCCCTCACCCACCTAAAAGCATTCCTAAAAACGCTCCTTGGTGTTCCAATATTCCCTTACAAATCTTAAATGACTTACGCCTTACTTAATTCCTAGTCGAGTTCATAATTAGCAAGTTCCCAAGGCAATATTCCTTACTAAGTTAGACATTCAATTTTTTCTTTACGTTTCCCCTTTTCTTTAAGTTTCCTCTTTTTCCTTAAGTTTCCTATTTCTTTTAAGTTTCCCTCTTTTTCCTTGTTAACTTAAAAAAATTTTAGCAAGTGTAGAAAAAAATAACCATTTACCCTTTTTCTTCTTTAATTAAAATTAATTTAGCAAGTGTAGATAAAACAACCATTTACCCTGTGTTCTTTTTAACTAAAAATTAAATTAGCACATGTAGATAAAACAACCATTTGCCCTGTTTTCCTTTTAACTAGAAATTAAATTAGCACATGTCGATAAAACAACCACTTCCCTTTTTAAAATTTTAATCCTCCATTATAATTTTGACTTTAATAAATTAATTTGAATTTCTTACCCCCCTTCTTGTTACATTTTTATTTATTATTATTATTTTTTTGACCACGTGTTCTACTTAGACTGGGGTTTTAATCTCACTAGGCTAGGTGCAATTTTTATTAGGGAAAATTGTTTTTAAATTTTACTTATCACATAATTCATTTTAAGGCCAACTAGGTTTATTCACTTACCCGTTGAGATCACGATGTGCCCTTCAGGATGCACTACGTGCTCCAAGGGTGCCACTTGCCTCTTGACTGACTTTGGTAGACATCAAAAACCCCTGGAGTCAATACTCCGCCAAGTGATCTTGTGGGAGACTAAGGACCTCTAAGGAATAAGGCCCTTTCTTTATTGTGCGCCCCTTAGAATCATCATGAGTGACTATCACAGTCTTCCCTCATGGCATCATGGGTCTTCTCAAACTAGTTAATCGTTAACCTACAGTTCGAGCCACGGTGGGAGTTCTAGTAGGTTGTGGCAAGGATGTTTCCACACCTATCCCTCAAAGTCTCTAGTTGTCATGCATGACTCCTCTACTCCACATGTGATTCTGGTCGACAAGCTATCATGAGCCTGTGTCCATCAATGAATCATGTCAACAATAATAATCAATCATCATAACATATAATCACATGTACATGTGTGACATCAATAACATTCAAACCCAATAGTCCACTCCTGACTCAATCCAGAATCCAGGGGGTTTCATCAATGCCTCTGCATCCTCAATGCCCAAAGTCCTGCACACTCAGGAGAACTCAGTCAATAGCACTTGTCTATGTGAATACAAAAAATTAACATATCGTCAATCCATAATGTCTCATAATCATAATTGAACAACCAATGGTATAATAATTTAGATCACTTGCAAGAAAGTGTCCACAAAGAATAAGTTCATTCATTGCATGCTAGAGAGAGATGTTACATACACCCCCTCTTGTTTTAAACTTCGTCCCGAAGTTTCACAGTATATAAGTGCTGAAATAAAGTGTGTCACAGCGTCACAAGTCTATATATCAACAAAATGGAAACTATTGGTGCATATCATATGAGTCCTCCTAGGTCGTCGAGTGCGGACTATAGTTGTCCCACTGGACCTTGAACTGATCTACTGTTCGACGCCATAGTTGTCAAATGCCTGCATGATACCTACACGATACTCAAGTCAAATGTGTGTAGGATTACTAAAATAATGTCTCAAATAGAGACGTGAAAGATATCATGCATATGCCTCAAGGATCAGGTAAGGCTAGTCAATAAGCCATGACCCTCTCTTTTCCACAATCTTGCAGGATCCCACGAACCTAGGAGATAGTTTAGCACCCTTTCCAAACTTGATCGAACTCTTATGTAGTTTCACCCAAAAGAATACTTGATCCCCAACATCGTAACTATGGTCAACACGATGTGCATCGACATAACACTTTTGCCGCTCATGCGCTTCCTTGATCCTTTTTCTTATAGTTTGCAGTTGATCTTCCATTTCTTGGATCACTTATGGTCCCACTAGGACCCTATCCTCAAGCCGATCCCAACTCAAGGCATCCAACATAGTCACCCGTAAAGAAACTCGAAAGGCACCATATTAATGGTGCCTTGATAACTATCATTATATGCAAATTCTACGAATGGCAATAATTCCTCCCAACACTTCTAATGGTCCATCGCATACATGTGAAACATGTCCTCCAAGATTTGGTTTGCTTGTTTGATCTGTTTGTCTATCTTCGGGTGATACATGGTACTAAAGTTAAGTTGGGTTCCGAAGGCCTCTTGGAAACTTGTCCAAAATCATCCAGCAAAAACCGATCCTCAATCGGATATAATCCTCTTAGGAATGCCATGCAGCCTCACCATCTTACTGATGAAAATCTCTAGCTGTGTCAGGTGCCTGATATGTCATACTCATAGGAATAAAATGAGCACTCTTCATTAGAGTGTCGACTAACACAATAATTGAGTCGTGTTTCCTTGCTGTCAGTGGAAATCCAACAATGAAATTAATCGAAATGATCTCCCATTTCATTTCCGGGATAGCGTGTGGTTGTAGTAATCCTGCTGGATGTCTATGTTCAGCCTTCACCTGTTGATATTCTAGACATCTGGGGTGAGCCATGTACACTGATCTGTGAGCCTCGTTTAGGATAAAAAACCTAAAATCGTCGTTGGGAAGTACGTAAATTCAACTTTTAAATCTCAATAATCCATCATTGTCCATAGTAAATCCTTCAAATTTTGTACCATTATTTTGTTTTTTTCGATAAAATCCTTGACCTCTTTGTACTAGTCATCGTCGCGTTGTAAAGTTAGAATATTTTCACGTAGATTCATCTGAAGAGGCATCACCGAAAATATGTTTGGTCTTCGAATCAATGCATCCTCCACTCTGATCATTGTCCCTTTTATGTAAGTAATCTCGAAATCATACTCGCTAAGAAATTCCGACCAACGTCGTGGTCGCACGTTCAATTCGCTTTGTGTAAGGACGTGTTGTAGTCCACATGGTCTGATTTTAGTTCAAATTCTATCCAATAAGGTAGTTTCTCCAAACCCTCAAGGCATAAACAATGGCTAACAACTCCAAATAGTGCATCGCATAGTTCTCCTCATGCCTTCTCGACTTTCTCAAGATGTAAGCGATCACTCTACTATCTTGCATCAAGACTCTACATAAGCCTTCATTGGGTGCATCAGTGCATACCAAGAACTTTGCATCCATGTCAGGGACCTTTAGTATCAGTGTTGTCTTCAACAACTCCTTGAGCCTCTGAAATGCCTCTGCACATTTCTAGGTCCAAACAAATTTCTTGTTCTTCTTTTGCAATTCCATAATCAGATTTTCTATATTTGAAACACCCTCAATGAATCATCGATAGTATCCCTCTAAACCCATGAAGTTGTGCACTTCGAGGACATTCGTCGATGCAGTCCATTCCATAATAGCCTCGACATTTGTTGGATCCATGGTGATACATTTGTCGGAGATGAAATTCCCTAAGTAGTGAATCTTAGATTGATAAAACGATCATTTAGACAACTTCCCATACAATTTGTTCTCTCCCAGACACTGTAGTACCAAGCGCAAGTGCTCATCATGCTCTTCCAATGTCCGAGAGTAAATCAAAATATTGTCAATGAATACTTGGATGAACTTGTCCAAGTATTCACGGAACACCCTATTCATCAAACTCATAAATACCCCAAGGGTGTTTGTCATTCCAAAAGGTAAAACAATAAACTCGTAATGTCCAAACCTCATCTCAAATGCAGTCTTAGGGATGTCGTCCTCCTCGATCCAGAACTAGTGATACACTGATCTCAAGTCAATCCTTGAAAACATTGTCACTCCTTTCATATGTTCAAATAGATCATCAATACTTGGTAACAAATATTGATTCTTGATCGTTGCCTTATTCAATTGATGATAGTCAATGTAGAGTCTCCACGAACCATCCTTCTTTCGAATGAAAATAATAGGCGCACCCCATGGTGAAACACTTGGACGTATAAGTCCTAGGTCCAGCAACTCCTTCACTTGCATTCTCAACTATTGTAACTCTAGGGTCGATATCTGATAAGGTGTTCTTGCTATCGGTTCAGTCCCCATTTTTAGGTCCATGGTAAATTCCAATTCCCTCTCCGGCGACATCCCAGGTAACTCCTCGGGGAAGACGTATGTAAACTCTCTTACCACTAGAAGGTGTTCTAGACCTTCCGCTACTCCCTTCTCATTTAATGCAAGAATCGCATAAATACTACATACATGGTGCAAGCTCTTCCATAACTGTAAGGAAAAGATGAACCTCAGGTAAACTCCCTGGTTCTGACCTACAATCACGTGTCTTTGTCCCTCATCATTGACCAAGCTCAATCGTTTCATCTTACAATTGAGTATCGCCTGATGTGATTCCAACTAGTCCATATCGATCACGACGTCATAAGATCCTAATATTTTGACATACAAGTTGGACCTAGTGACAAAATCTCCCAGGTTAAGGCTACATCCTGTAACCTTCCCACCAACCTTATTTTTGTCTCTCGAAGCCATTTCTACAAAGCTAAACTCATCCTGTTCGACTGCCCTTACCTTAATTCTTTTTGGCACTGCACTAGAAAAAAAATTCTCAGTATCCCTGTGATCTATCAAAATACCAAGGGTTTGGTCAGCGAAGGTACCTAACATCTCAAGCATAATCGACTGGTGCTCTTCCTGGCGGTTATTCATCGCTGCATGAATCCAACGGGCCTTGCCCAAATCTCCCATGGTAGTGGCTCCGACTGGTCTAGATGCTTTATCCCTCTCCCAGAACCGTTCCTTGAACAGTTCAGATGACACTTCTTCGACTGTCATGTTCAAATGTGGCAGGAGTGTCTTCCACCATAGAAGAGCGCTCCCCTTTAGTTTAAAGACCACCAAGCAGACCTTCATGTTTGAGGTAGTCACGAAGTGCAAAGAACATCGCCATATTCTCCAACCATGCCTTGATGATTGAGACGTCCTCGACACTCATGGACTTGAGAGATTATCCCTCTCGAGTTCTCGGTGAAAGATAACGGTATTGGTTGTGGCGCACTATGGACCCTCATGGGTATAGGAACCCTGGCCTCATCTCAGTATAGATGGTGAATCAAAGCCTCTGACATTCCCTGAAAGGACATTGTCAGGCCATCATCATCCATTACAACAATCAGATCCTGCCCAAGGACTTGTTTCTCCCCTTGGGGGTTAGACTCTGAGGGCACGAAATTTTTTGGAGGTGTCACACCTCTTTCCACGACACCACACTTCGAACCTTTGTGGCATCCTCTAATCGATATCACCACATGGACAGTTTAAAGTTTTTAGTTAGTGCTAGGTTAATACTCAAGGTTTTATTGCAGTGGAAATCATGGTGATCCATAGTTGCAGGGTTGATACCGCTCTAATACCATATGTAATGATCCCATCGTTACAACTAGAAGTGACGCAACTAAGTGTAAATTTTTCTTTTGAAGCAGGAAGGCAACAACAACAACCGTTAAACAACACAACTTGACGACAAAAACAATGCACATAGATCAGGCAACAGACAACAACGACTCAACACACTAGCACATCATGCAACTGGACGAAACATGTGATAATCAATAGATAGATAAAAATGACTACCCACCCGACACAAGAAATACAATGCCTACAAGCTAAAGGACAATCTCAACAACCCAACATAGTGGCTTCGACAACCAGGAAATCGAAATCTCTACATCGCACAAAACCCAACGCCTTAAGGTATTACAAAACCAAGTACCAACAATAATTAAAATGAACAAACACCCACATCGGGAGGCACAGACTCTGGCTAGGTTATCATTCACCTCTGTCCATCAGGGCGCACAATGATCCCCTCATCAAGAATCATGCCATCACAAGGTGATAGGCATGATAGTAACCAAGGTGCAACACGATACATCTAGACCAATAACCCAAGAAAACTTTAACGTGCTAGGAGACTGAATTAACTGTCAACCACATGACGACTAACCCAAGAACCCAATCAACAAGTCAACAAGACGCAAGGGAAATTGACGACTATAACGTTCATACAACACATTAAATTCCTTGTCCAACAATTCTATTGCAAACATACATCAATCTATACACATTAAAATAATTACTATCAAAACAATTAGTTCATTGTAGCTATTTTCCAATTCCAATATCAGATAAGTATTTTCCTAAGGAGGAATTCACTCTCTTTTAAACTAAAACAAATATGAAACATGTCTTCTAAAAACATAAAACAATGTCTTTTAAAATTGAATATGCTATCGTTAAACTAAAACCATATAATAAGTTGTTATCTAAGGAACACATTTAAAATCACTATCTATATAATCTATATGTTGATATTATTGTAATTGTTGTATTTATTATTGTATTTATTGATAGTTATTACTGTAGTTAAAGATAATCGCTGACAACAACAATGCATATCGCTACCAAAAAGGGTTACTGTAATTTGGATACATCGTTGTCGATTCGGTAGTGTTGTCCACTAAGTAAGTTACTATAATTATAGACGGATCATGGTCAATCAACCACAATGTTGTCAACAAAAATAAGGTTTTGTCTACGTTATCGCTGTCGACACTATTTAATATGTATTGTTGTGTAAACATTACTAAAATCGTTGGGTAAATGTTACTAAAATCATTGAGTAATATATAGTTGTTGAATTACATTTCAAGGGAGAAATTAAACTCTATAAAATTACAGTGATCGCTATCATAAAATCGTTATAAAAGTTCTTTATCATAAATGAAATTTTCTATCATGAAATATCTATATAGTTGCTATCATAAAATGAAAACCACTATCATAAAATAGTTGTACGAATTCACTGTCATGCACAACAACAATGCAATTAAATCGCTATACAACATATCAATATCAATATAACCATAAAATCACATCCTAGCAAATCATGGAGTGAATACATTTAAGGGAGAATTTAAAACTCTACCCAAAATCGAGTCTCTACCTAGCAAATCATTGTGTGAACATATTTAAAAGTGAAACTAAACTGTACCAAATCAGATCTTTACCCAGCAAAATCACAACATGGATTAGCTGTGTTTAATCATAACAAAAACTTAGACATATGTATAATTTCGTAGACCTATACAATTCATAGACATATCATTTTAAAAAAAGAAATGGAGACATATCATTTAAAAAAAACACAGATATACACTCGTTGTCATTCAATGCATTGCAAACGCAATTATGTCCAAAATGAACATCACTGGTAAGTCGTGGCTCATTAAAAATGTAGGTAAGGAAAAAATGAAAATCTATAAAGTGAAATCGCATCAAGGGTAAGTCATTGTCAACAATGAGGGTTGTCTAGTGAAGATATGTTGTCTAACAATGTATCGTTATCCATTAAATCACAGTCCAATATGTCATTGTTGTCTATGTAAAAGGAATCACAGATTTAAAAGTACCAATGGTGTCTAATTAAAAGAATTTCGCAAGTTAAAATATCATTGCACTCTCCTTAAAAGAATTTCGCAGAGTTGAAAATATCATAATTGTTGAGTTAAATAATTGAAAGCATTGAGTTAAAACATGATATCCACTGAGTTAAAAACTGATAATGGTTGTGTATAACACTAAGAAAAATGCTCAGGGCACTACCTTGGCTGGGCATTCACTAGCTAGATTCACATCCATAACAAAATAGCATACATTTATATAAAATCACATATTTAATATTAAATTGTATCCACCTATGTATACATATCAAAGAAAAATGCCTCTATATCTATATAAAATCGCAGTCCCTATAAATTACAGGAGCAGTCACTACATCTTAAAAAATAACACAATCAATAAGTTACACCGCATTCAACACATGTAATTCGAAGTCAAATACCAAACCAAGAAATGGGATTCATCATTAAAATCGCAGAGATGATACCCAACAAAGTGCTGGGATTTATCAATAAAATCACAGAGGTTATACCAATCAAGCGTTGGGTAATATGCCAAGAAAACGTAGAGATAAAGCACAAAGATAATCAAACAAAAACGAAGAGATACTCAGCACAAGAAGGCACAAGGATGAATCGTTCGGCAATGAATCAAAGAAAAAGGCAAGGATACTCATTAACAAGAAGGCATAAGGATTAGAGATTAATCAAAAGAGAAAAACTTAGATATAAGTAAGGGATAGATGGCTGGGTGAATTTATCCTTCACTTATTATCGATGCATAGGAAAGTAGGGCATTTGACTTTACAGGTATTTAAACATCGGAGTGACGACTCCCGATTCGACTCCTGGACGACTTCTCAGGCACAGTCTAATAACTAAAGGGATAAGGTAAAAACACAAATTTCTTTGTAATAAACAATAAAACAAACACAGAGAAGTCATTGCAAATGGAGTTTGGGTTCGCCATGGGAAATCAATTCAAATACAATGAGCATAAGGCTAGGATGACTTTAAGTTCTTTGATTATAAAATGTTGAATAAAAATAATCTTTAACACATACGAAGTAAAGTACTGAAGGCGCGGGAACAATATTAAACTACCATTCAAAAATATACATAAGTGTACCTTAGCCAAATGTGAAAGCTCCGAGTCATTGTCTCGCACACGCTTTTCCCAACTCTCGCTTGCCAACCGATGTGACCTCACCTGTACCTCCCAGCCAATGCTAGGGGTAATCTTCTTCCCCCTGAGCCCCCAGAGCTACAAAGGGGTCACGCACACAATAGCAGAGAACTGCTAGCACCTAGCTCACCTCGCAAGGTCGAGCTACCACAAGTTACCCTAGCTGGGTATCCCAACTCCCACAAGAGAAAGTTTAGTCAAGGTAAAAATTCAACAGCATAACGTTACGCAAAAGATGAGATGCATACTCCTCCTCCTCCATCCTTTTTATAGAGTTTTTTAAGTAATTAGTTTTCCAAATTCTCATTAAATTCATTTTTCAGTTAATTGATTTCGAGAAACCTCCCTCATATACATGTCACCCATCCCCTAGTTGCACGAACAAATCAATTTTATTAATTAATTAAATATTCTTATTTCCCTCACCCACCTAAAAGTGTTCCTAAAAACGCTCCTTGGTGTCCTGATATTCCCTTACAAATCTTAAATGACTTACACCTTACTTAATTCCTAGTTGAGTTCATAATGAGCAAGTTCCCAAGGCAAGATTCCTTACTAAGTTAGACATTCAACTTTTTCTTTATGTTTCCCCCTTTTGTTTAAGTTTCCCCTTTTTCCTTAAGTTTCCTATTTCTTTTAAGTTTCCCTCTTTTTCCTTTTTAACTAAAAATCAATTTAGCAAGTGTAGAGAAAAACAACCATTTACCTTTTTTCTTCTTTAATTAAAATTAATTTAGCAAGTGTAGATAAAACAACCATTTACCCTCTTTTCTTTTTAACTAAAAATTAAATTAGCACATGTAGATAAAACAACCATTTACCCTCTTTTCTTTTTAACTAAAAATTAAATTAGCACATGTAGATAAAAAAACCATTTCCCTTTTTAAAATTTTAATCCTCCATTATAATTTTGACTTTAATAAATTAATTTGAATTTATTACGCCCCTTCTTGTTACATGTTTATTTATTATCATTATTATTATTATTGACCACATGTTCTACTTAGACCTAGGTTTTAATTTCACTAGGTTGGGCGACATTTTTATTAGGGAAAATTGTCATTAAATCTTACTTACCACATCATTCATTTTAAGGCCAACTAGGTTTATTCACTGACTCGTTGAGATCACGGCGTGCCCTTCGGGATGCACTAAGTGCTCCAAGGGTGACACTTGCCTCTTTATGTCTTCCTTGCACGACGTTTCTTTCAAGACGCACTACATGCTCCAAGGGTGCCGCTCGCCTCTTGACTAACTTTGGTAGTCGTAAAAAACCCTTGGAGTCAATACTCTGCCAGGTGATCTTGTGGGAGACTAAGGGCCTCTATGGAATAAGGCCCCTGCCTTATTGTGTGCCCCTTAGAATCATCGTGAGCAACTGTCATAGTCTTCCCTCACAACATCCTGGGTCATCTTAAACTAGGTAATTGTTAACCTACAGTTCGAGCCATGACGGGAGTGCTAGTAGGTTGTGGCATGGTTGTTGCCTCACCTCTCCCTCAAAGTCTCTGGTTGTTGTGTGTGACCCCTCTACTCCACATGTGAGTCTGATCGGAAAGCTATCATGATCTTGCATCCATCAACGAATGATGTCAGCAATAATAATCAATCATCATGAAATCTAATCATATGTACATGTGTCACATCAATAAAATTCAAACCTAACAGTCTACTCCCTAACTCGATCTAGAGTCCAAGGGGTTTCATCGATGCCTCTCCATCCTTAATGTCCAAATTCCTACACATCCAATCAATAACACATGTCTATGTGCATACAACAAATTAACATATCATCAATCCATAATGTCTCATAATCATAATCGAATGACCAATAGTATAATAATCTGGATCACTTGCAAGTAGGTGTCCTCAAAGAATAAGTTCACTTAGTGCGCGCTAGAGAGGGATGTTACATAGATGAGTTAAATATAAGGTTAGTTGAAGTGTAAAGAACAAGAAAGGAAGGGGGAGAGGCTAGAAGTCTTGAAGATATAAGACTAAGGGAGGAGGAAAAGAGAAAATAAATTGAATATTAACAAAGGAGACAAAAACAAGAGGAGGAATTGAAAATAAAAATCGAACAGGAGATAAGGAAAAGATAGGAAGAATAAAGTGCCCAATTGGAATTATAAAAGAAAAGGAAAGTATCTAAATAAGAATAGAGGAAAAGGAAACTAAAATATGCTTGGAAAAAATAGAGATTATAAGATGAGACGGAGACAAAGGCATAAGAATAAAAAATCAAAGAAGAATAGGAATTTAGAAAGGAGGAGGAGGAAAAAAGACTCGTTGATGAGGAATAAAAGAAGAAAGTTAAAGAGCAAAAGTTGCAAGTCGAGGAGAAAAATAAATGAGAATAAGAGACCAGACAATAGGACAAAAATGAAAAGAAGTAAAAGTAGAAGTTATTAGTTGAAGAATAGAGGAAGAAACAATTGGAAGAAGAAATAAATAAGGAAGAAGAAGAGAGGTTGTAGCAAGAAGTATCTCAAACAGAAGTGGAAATGGGTGGGGTAGCATATGATACACAATATGTAACATCCCCATCCGGTACGACTCCTATGATGTACAACCGGTAAAAGCACCCGTAAGTTTTTTTTTTTTATGTGTGAGTGTGTAGGAAGGTAATAATGACATTATGCTCAACTTCACAACATGATGATGATCACGACGCATGAAACTCACACAACAACAACTTAACGACCTAACATAAAAGTGCATCAAGCACCTGGAATCAATGTACGACATTCAACCGACGAAGAATAAGAATGACTACCCGCTTGTCCTACCCTGCAATGGTTAGGACCTCCAGGACACATAAGCAACGCTCAAGCCCAGGTTCCCATCGATTTTGACCATTTAAGGTCTCAGGGCTGATGACTGTTCTGAGGAAGAAGGAGGTGTCTACATCCCACCTGACACAAGCAGACCAAGCCTACTAAGCTAAGGACAATCATCCTAACAACCCAACGCACCCAAAATTAATTACACAAGAAACTAGAACCCTTACAGTGAGCAAACCAATCACATTAAATGTTTACAAAACCAAGTATAACATTAATTGATAATAAACAACAACACCCTTGTCGAGAAGCACAATCTAAAAGTGACTTCGTCAACAACGAAACCATTAATTACGTCTAAAATAGTCCAACTAACCATCATGTTTAACATCGGTTACTCATCCCATAGTAAGTCAAATTCAATTAGTCCATAAATTACAATTCTATATTAACATAAAAATCAACAAGTCTGATTGCAATTAGGTCAATGTACGCCAATCGAAATTAACATTTAAAAGTGTATCAAGTGAGCAAGTCTAAATCATAGCTAGGTCATCAATGTACCATCAATTTAATCCTTAATGCAATCATGGTTGGGAATTACGTGTAAGACATTAACACTTGTTACTATATAACATTTAACCAATAGAATTGGTCATTCCACTAAATGATCAGTAGAGAAAATATCAGAGGCTAGGCATTAAACTTAATATCATAACATGGTGATTGGATTGAAAGAGATATAACATTTGCTCACTATACTATTACAGTATTGCCTTGAAAGTAACACATTTAATCAAATTATATGACATGGACAATTAATATGGTATTGACTTAATTTAGCAAGCTTAATCTCTACTTGGGGAAATACTCACTAATCTCATTCAACCATTAATCATAATCTAAACGGGCAATCCTAAAATAATCCCCAAATTACAATCTAACTATCACTTAATGATATATATAACCACATTAGCTATATCAAAGAAGAATGCTAAATATGACACTGGTAAACAATTAATTACACATGTCGTCTATCTATGGTAACTATATCAATATCTAACTGTCTATTCACATAAAGAAGGAAACCGCTTGACTAACAACATTGTTGTAGAAGTTAATGTTTGCGGCGAGAACATTGGGTACACTCAATTGCCGGAAAAGGAAGGACAATACCACCGCTGAAGGATCAACTCACGGTCATACTACTACAAACTCAATCAACAAATTGATGGCAAAACGTGGTCCTTAAGGAAGTAAACACAACCATCTTTAATGGTATGTCATGGTAATAAAATCGGTGTAACAATATGAATGAAATCTGTGTAACAGTAAACGAAGTAAAAATTCACACTTATCAGAAATTAAAATTACAGTGCCAGAATTACATTTGTGATGTCGTCCAGCTAGTGGTTGTACATTTAAAATGAAGTGCCATCAATGAAATTCATATTTGGAAATAATAATATTTCATTGCCGGAATAAAGTCATGGTGCCAAGTCGCAGTAACAACAAGGAGGTAGATTCATGACAGTAGGAGTTGTGGTAATAAAATCTGGGTAACAATAAAAATCTGGGTAACCAAAATCGTGGTAAAATAACAACAACTCAGTCACATTTATTGGGCGAAAACCATGGGCATTTCAACAACAATCTATGTCAACCCTTAAAAGAAAAAATGTGGCAATTACAACAATCTCTGGCAACATTCTAAAGGCAAAATCATGGGTAATTATAGCAACACAGTCAACTTCTAATTATCAAAAACGTGGTCATTCTGGCAAGTAAAGTTGTGATTTAAATGGCTAAAAACGTGGGTGAATTCTACAGCAACACAGTCACAATTTTAGATGGAAAATTGTGGTGCAAAACACACCTGAAGGAAATTACCTATTTTCTGTCATGTAATGATAAACAAAATGTTGTACCATCACACCAGAAGGGGATTTCTTTTTTCCTGTCATTAAATAACAAGAAATTTGTTGTGCCATCACACCAGAGGGGATTTCGTTTTTCTTTTCTGTCATTGTATAATAAACAAATCATTGTGACAACAAACCATAAGGGAATTACATTTTTCCTGACATTAATAATAAGAAATTACTGTAGTAAACAAGGGAAAAACGCAGACAAGAAAAACACAAAAACGTTTTTCCATTCCAGGATACCAAATATAAAAATGCAGACAGAGAATCAAATCATTTTTCCATTGCCAGAATACCAATACAATGCAAACAGGAATAACAAATAAAAAAAACGTTTTTACATTGCCAGAATACCAATACAACGTAGACAGGAATAACAAATAAAAAAAAACGTTTTTCCATTGCCAGAATACCAAAACAACGTAGACATCAGTAAGAGGAACGAAAGGATCCAATGGGAAGGGTCCTGGAATGATTGCAGGGGTTCTATTAGTCAAGGCATAGAGAAAACCAACCAGGACACCAACTAATCCACACGCAAAGGTCGTTGCCAGATGGTGGAATCAACAATCAGCTAGGGACAAACATCAAGGGTAGACAGCTAACAGGTTCGCCCTTCTCTCATCATCCTCACACAGAAAAGTAGGGCGTTGAGATCCATAGGTATTTTAACGCTAAGGCGATGACCGTAGATCAAGCTCCTGGCCGACTGCTCAGGCGAGGACTGGTGAGCTAGGGATGAAGACTAAACAACCACTAAGGTCACAATCAACACAGAAAGGTGGGAAAATGAAGTTCATGGGAGTCAACAACCATCGAGCTAGGCTAAGGAAAGTTTTAGTCATCAATTTAAAAAAAAACATCAGTTTACTTCTCCATTAAATAAGCAGATCCATGCATATGTCCTAATACATTCTACCATAAGAAAATGAGGAGAGTTCATCGTTGCCTGATTGTCTGCTCTTAATGACGTCCCACGCGCTCCATCCAACTCCCGCTCGCCGACCGTTGAGACTTCACCGGTACCTCCCAGCCAATGCTAGGGGTACTCTTCTTCCCCCTTAGCCCTCAAAGCCGCAAAGGGGCCACACACTCACTATCCAGAGATTTCGACTAGCTCCCAGCTTTCCTTGCAAGGCCAAGCTACCACTCCTCAATGAGCTAGGTATCCCAACTCCCACAAGTTAAGTAAGTCAAGTAGATATTTCTGCAGTGTAACGTTATGCAAAAAGAAGCTCCCGAACCTCCATCTCCTCCCTTCATTATATAGAGTTTCGTGGTTCCTTACTTTCCTAAAATCTCGTTTAATTAAGTTTTTAAAATTTAATTCCTAAAAATTCCTCCTTGTACAAGTGTCACCCATCCCCTTCATTCCTCCATAAATTAATTTCTTGAATTAATTAATTATCTTTATTTCCCTCACCCACCTAGCGTTACTCCTAGAATCAGTCCTAGGTGTCCCCGAATTCTTTTACAAGTTTTAATGGCTTTCCCTATTATTAAATTGCTAGTTCAGTTTAAATTAGAAAGCTCTTAAATGGTAGATACTTTACTAAGTTTGACTTTCCGCTTTTTCCCTTATGTTCCCCTTTTTCCCTTTTTATGTTACCTCTTTTCCTAGTTTCCTAATATTTTAGATTTTCCCTCTTTCCCCTTTTTAATTAGAACTCAAAAAGGCAGGTGTGGAAATTCACCCTTTTCCCCTTTTCTCATTTAATTAGTATATTTAAAATTATCATAAATAATGAAACAATTAATTCCCTTCTTTTTTTAAAATTTTATTCCAACAGATTTTTTTTTTGAATAAATTAAATTTCTTACTCCCTCCATGTTACAATATTTAACGAAGATCATAGTCTTTATTTATTTTGTTTTTAATTATATATATATATATGTATATATATATATAT
>ML799139.1:167770-180587 GCA_009831015.1 Picea engelmannii
AAACATATTTCTATACTAGAAAATTAAGTTAAGGGCTATAAAGGATCCCATGACACAATTATTAGCATCATAGAGGAAGTCCTAGAGGAGGAAAAAATTATTGACTAGATTAGGAAATATTTCATCACTAAAGCATTTGAGTTAAAAGGATTCAATATTCAATTATCCATTATGTACAAGGAGAATATTTTATGGAAGGAATAAAAAGCCAAAGAGAAAGACCATATATATTTCATTGAACAAATTAAGAAGAGATAGGGTCATGGGGATCACATAATCAAAATATTATATAAGGTGGTGTTGGTCATGATTGAGCGAGCGGTCAATTACTAGGGAAAGTTAGACAATGGATCACAAAATGTAATAGAAGATGAATGGATGGCTTGTATCAAGATATGGGACTTAATAGAGGGTACCCCTAAATAGAAAGGGTTGTCCAACTTTGGTCCTCCATAGGGGTTTCAACCAATCGATGAAGTGTTGAACTAGTTCAAGGAGATTGTAGCGAAATGTGAGGTAGAAGTCAAGAGCATCTCCTTGTTGGAATGCAGATGCCCTCAAAGATTTTTGACAAATGAATTAATAATGGTGACTTGATTGGAGTATGTTGTTACCAAAATGGAGAATGACATCAAATTGTTTGAGTGGGAAATTTCAATGTTGAGTTCACCCAAAGAGAAACACATGTTCAAAACTCAAAATTTATGTGACGAGTTTTTCAACAAATGGGGAAATTATGACATGGAGTATCCTATAATGAAAACTCCCATTTTTCCTGAGATGTAATGGAAGAGAGACTTACATGGATTTTTGCATGGCCTTTGTTTGTTTTATTCTATTATTAGATAATTTTGTCCTATAAATATGTAAGTCAACCTCTTAGAAAGAGATTTTGGGCTATGCGGTGATAGTGACAAATTGCATTAAGAATTACTTCAAAATTAATTTAGAAGATCTCATTTTGGAGGCCAAGGACATTTTGTTGTGGAACATATCTAACTCGTGGATTATTTTTCTATTAGATTATGTCTCACATGTCTAGTAAGAGTTTCCTTTCTATCAAGTTATCTTGTGCGATTAAGTGAATACTTTCTTTATCATTTTTAGTGAATAGATTAGAAGTGATTTAATTAGTTTCTTACTTTTCTAGCTAATTATGAATCAAATTGAAAATTGTTGTCTGATATTCCTATATATTTCCCCCTCTTTATGTAATAGTTAATTTTTGCTTCCTAGAAACATGTTTGTAGCTATATTTTTTGATAGAATTTAGAATAAAGTTACATAATTATTTCCATTCACTATTTTAAAGAGTTACCTTTTAGGATCATGATCCTTTAAAATGTAACGATCCTCCTCGTTACGACGACAAACCTCTTATAACAAGTGAAAATTTTTGTTTTTTTTTGTTTTTGTTTTTACAAGAATGTGTGCACGTGTACAAGGGAAACAAACACATTCAACTCGGAGTCGCCATACGATGATGAACATGACGCATGCAATGCGATGGAAACATAGAGATCTGAGATGCACATAAACCTCTGCAAGAATGGAACGACAATCAATAGACAAAATAAGACTGACTACCCCTCCATCCTGCCCTGCAATGGTTAGGACCTCCGAGACACATAAGCGACGCTCAAGCCTAGGTTCCCATTGATTTTAACCATTTAAGGTCTCAGGGCTGGCGACTATTCTAAGGAACATGGAGGTGTCTACATCCCGCCTGACACAATAAGACCAAGCCTACTAAGCCAATGATAAAGACACAACCATCAAATCGTAGTCAACAAGGTTATCTATATTAAGGCAAAATGCGATAGTGAAATATTAATAACTCATTAAATTACTCGTTTCAGTGTTGCATGGGAGGTGTACTTTAAAATCGAATTTTAAGACTATGACCATTATACAACAAGTAGTGTAATTGATCAAGTCTATTCCACAGTCCATTACGAGCTCGTCTTCGCATGTCCCAAGTGCATAAAGGCATCAAGGCATAATCTATATCAAGTTGTAAAGGACATTAACAAACATGTTTGAGATTCAGACCATTCGCTGGTGGTTAAGGGTAATGTCTCTGGCATTAATACTGGCTTGTTTTAGCTTGCGCACAAATTCATTACCATAAAATAATAACAACATACATTTTATATCACAATAGCCTGGCCATAATTTACAATTACAATACATCTTACATGTTATCTAATAACTGCAAAACTACCATAACCCTTACCATACATGATAACCACCTTACATTGTATGTTCGAAAAGCTTGCAACAAATTACAATTACCAACATTTTAATTATTATCGAATAACAATAAGGCTACAATATCCTTTACCATACATGATAACCACTCTACCCCATTTATTACTACACCCTTGCAATGAATTAGAATTACATACATTTTATATATTTCAACCATACAATTTCAATGACCTTACATGATAAAAACATTGCAAATAAACAAAGAGGAGCTCACATTCCATAAGTCATCAATGCTAACATAGCATTCTTCATATTGCAAGAACCTTACCTTTTATATGTTATCAATCATAATGGAACTACAACAACATTACCCTAATCATAACCATATCATCCCTTTCTATATTACAATAGCATTTCAATTAAATAACAAGGAAATCACATTTTATTTATTATTGATAACAATTGAAACTACAACAACAAAACCAGAATAACCATATCGATACCTTTATATTAATAGCATTGCAATTTAAAATAATAAGGACCCTACCCTCACGTGTTACAACAACATTAAATAATAATTACCTAAATCATAAATAATAGGTACAATAACTATACCCTTATGCAATGTAGAAACAGTAACAGGACCACCACTCTGATTATTATGAAAAATTCATCTTTCAACGTCGACTTTAATGCATAAAAACTTCCGAGAATTAAGAGCATGAACCCTCCAAATCAGAGCAAAATAAGGGAGTAACACGAGGAGTCTGCGCCTAATTAGGGCGCACTATCCCAATGAAGGTCTCGCTGATTTGACCAACCCCAAAACCAGCTGTCAAAAAGAAACGGTTGGGACAACAGGTCTTAATCAAGGAGGTTTAGGATGAGGCGACTGTTTTTTTGAATGGGCGCAACACGCCTCCAGAAACAGTGCCACCTTACGTGCATGCACCCACCCGGCCGGTAAATCCCTTGTCAACACACAGGCATAAAAAAAACCGATACACAGCAGGTAAGAATTAATCTCAGAACATAACACTTATAGGCAGAGTTGACGCAGGATGTGGGATTCGTCGACAAGGATGCTAAGACCGGGAATAAGTATTCATCATGTCCACAGATACTCTTCTTGTTCAAGCTGCAATTAGTGAATAGGTAGGAAACCGATTACAGTACCTGTCCATGTTCTAGGCGGGTTTGGTGGTTGGTTTTGTTTCGGCGTGGAGAATAGTTAATCTGAGTGTTGAGGTTATCCCGGGTGTTGCAAATGCTGGAGGTAGGTGTACACAATCAAAGGATTGACATCTAAGAGCCAAGGAGCTTATGCAAATACAGGGAACAAGAAAAACATGTCGTCTTCAAATCAGAACTGTCTGCTCTTCTATAGGCGAAAACAAAATTTGGATTTCCTACTCAGAAGCTCTACGAACTGCATTAAAGCTTGGATACAAGGAGGAAGAGCCCAAGGATTGGGCATTGGTTGCTCCTACAGAATAGCATTTCTGTCTCGGGCACTGGTGTTTGGTATGGAGGAGTATTCATTAGAAACGAGCATAGCTGGAGGCAAGACATTCACTGTAGGAGACGAGCTACAAATGACAATCAAACATCAACCGCTTTCCCAAGCAGAAAACCAGAAATGAAATTACCGGATTCAGTTACAAAACGTGATGTCAAAAAAGGGTTTTTCTTGGGTAGAAATTACGTGAAGGGGGCACCTGAAACAGTCTAGCAGATCACTGTCAAAGCCCCAAAAAATGATTTCTCCTTGAATATATTATCTGGATTAAATTCAGAACGACAATGAATAAAGATACGATTGTCTTTTAAAATACACACGCAGACATATTTTAATATCTGGATTAAATTTCATAATGCCAATGAATAAAGATACGATTGTCTTTTAAAATACACACGCAAACATATTTTAATATCTGGGTTAAATTTCAGAATGCCAATGAATAAATATACGATTGTCTTTTAAAATACACATGCAAACATATTTTAATATCTGGATTAAATTTTAGAATGCCAATGAATAAAATAGGATTTGTCCTTTAAAATACAGATCACCATTACTGACAGAAGGAGTTCAGCGCTTAGGGAAGTAGCTATCAGGCTTCATTAATAAATGTTTTCATAAAGGAAATTGTTGTGATAACACACTAATAAATTAAATGCGAAGACACCACATCCATGAATATACAACCAGGAAGAGTAACGCAGAGGCGTAAGGATCAAAACCAAAAACAGTAAAACCCAACCAAAATGCAGATCACAAAATCCTTAAGCAATCAAAGAATGGGCAGGGGCTCAAGACAAAATTCTTCCAATTACAATCCACAAACAAATAAAGCCTAAGTTGATAAATCATTCTATTTTACAAATGACGAGCGTACCATTGTCATGTCACTCGCCTCGAATGACGTCCACGTGCTCCGTGCCGCTCCCGCTTGCCGACCGCCGAGACTACACCGATACCTCCCAGCCAATCGCTAGGGGTACTCTGCTTCTCCCTTAGTCCACCGAGCCACAAAGGGGCCACACGCTATCCAGATGGTACGTCTAGCTCCTAGCTTGCCTCGCAAGGCCGAGATACCACTCCTATCCAAGCTGGGAAAACCCAACTCGCCACAAGTAATCAGTCAAGTCACAAATCCGGCAGCGTAACGTTACGCTAACACCCGATCCCCGTTCTTCCCCATCTTCCCTTTGTTTTATAGAGTTTTTGTCTTCGAAACTTTCCCTAAATCTCTTTTAAATTTAAGTTTTAAAGAAAATCTTCTAAAAAATTTCCATCGTACAAGTGTCATTCATCCCCCACTTTCCTCCAAAATTTATTTTCTTTAATTTATTAATTGTCTCATTTCCCCTCACCCACCTAGAGTTGCTCTTAAATTTACTCCTAGGTGTTCCTAGATTCCCTTACAAGTTTAAATACTTTCCCTATAACGAAGTTGCTATTTTAGTTCAATTTAGAAGGTTCTTAATTGCAGATTCTTTACTATGTTTACCTCGATTTTTACCATAATTTCCCTTCTTTCCTTTATTATGTTTCCTCCATTCCTTAGTTTCCTAATTTTTATTTTTCCCTTCTTTCCCCTTTTTATTAGAGCCAAAATGGCAGTTGCGCTATTTAATCTTTCCATTTTTATTTTTAATTTAATATCTTTTGTACTTTCCCAAGTTAAGAATTAAATTCTCCTTTACAATTTTTTTAAATCCACTAGTTTTAATTAAATTCTTACTCTCTTCATTTTACCCCAAATATTTTATGAAGACTAAAACTATTACTTAAGTGGTTTTTTTTTTTTAGTTTAAATTTTTTTTTTTTTTTTTATAGGGTCCTTTTTCTTAAGGTTAGACAAAAATTTTACCCTAGAGAAGTTTTAGACTTAGGACTTAGATTCTGAACTAGGCGAAAATTAATTAGGGAAGTTGTTTAAGAATTTATTAATGTGTTAAATGTCTTAGGGCCATCTAGGTTTGCTCCTTCATCAACGACAATGTGATGTGCCCTTGAAGATGCACCACATGCTCCAAGGGTGCCACTTGCCTCATTTGTTTCTTTTGCATGACGTGCCCTTCAGGATGCACCACGTGCTCCAAGGGTGCCACTCGCTTCTTTTGTTTCCTTTGCATGATGTGCCCTTCATGATGCACCACGTGCTCCAATGGTGCCACTCGCTTCTTGACTGATTGGTAGACATCAATAACCCATGGAGTCAACACTCCGCCTAGTGAACTTGTGGGAGACTAAGGGTTTCTAAGGAATAAGGCCCTCGCCTTATTGCACGCCCCTTAGAGTCATCGTGATCGATTGTTGTAGTCTGCCCTCATGGCATCGTGTATCCTCTCGAACTAGGTAATCGTTAACCTACAGTTCGAGCCACGGCGGGAGTGCTAGTAGGCTGTGGCAGGGCTGCTGTCCACACCTCTCCCTCAACCTCTCTGGAATCGTGTGTGGCCCCTTTACTCCATATGTGAGTCTGGTCGGCAAGCTATCATCAGCCTGCATCATCAACAAACATGTCAGAACATGTCCACATCATATCATCTGATCAAATGTACTAAAATCACAGTAAAACAATCAACCCAAATAGCACACTCCTTGACTCAATCCGGAGTCCAAGGGGTTCTATCGACGCCTCTGCATCCTCAAGGTCCAAAACCCTACACACTCAATAACACCGAGTCAATAGCACCTGTCTATGTCAAGTAGTAAAACATCATGTCATATATCATATCGCATCTTAATCAAAGATAAATGTTTTCTTATTGTAAAAGTCCAGATCACTTCCGAGCAAGTGTCCTCAAAGAATAAGTTTTCTCAATGCGCTAGAGCGGGATGTTACAAATTACATATAATAGAAAATAGTAAAAACATGAATACAATTATTTGCTACAAATTACATATAAATTATAACATGAATTCATTCATATTATATTTATTTGCTACAAATTGCATATAATAGAAAATAGTAAAAACATGAATACAATTGAAACACTTTATAAATCTTATCGATATTGGACCGTAACTTAAAAGATTGTTCCATTCCAAACAAGGAATAGTCTAATTGAACCTCTTCCTTGAGTTTAATCCCTAATATTAAGTATTGGGAATCTAATCCTATATCAACATGACCTTCAGAAAAACACCAATATCACATGCATTTTAAGCAAGGCCTTAAAATCTCATCAATTATCGTACTTCTATATAGTGCTTTCTCTATTCGTTAATAGAGTCAAAATTATATCCCCATAACTAAAGATATTTAACATACACATAAAATAGTTATCTTTTAACTTAGACTTACTACTTTGCAACACACTTTTAATTTTATGATAAACTTCTTCATTATCCCAAAAATTTAAATAATTTTAAAAATGATACAAAGTGAATTATCAAACACTTCATTTATCTACTCAATTACAAATTTAGTCTTATCTTCTTGGAGGAAAGTATCTTTAGAGATGTGGACATGTGAAGTTGATAAATCTTCTTATCCTACACTTCATTTATCCACTCAATTACAAATTTAGTCTTAAAGTATTTTTAGACATGTGGACATGTGAAGTTCATAAATCTTTTTATACTTCTTATTTACATCAAATGATGGTGATGATTATTAAATGCAATGGAAAGTCCGAGACAACGGACCTTATGGAGGTCAACATAATAGACAACACATGGCTTCATACAATTAACAACTTTAAATATGCAATAATTATCCTATAAACTTTTTAAAGATAATGAAGTTGTACTTCAATAGATATGATTACACTGGAAAAAGAAAGTTGTACCTGGATCATAAGAAATTTGCATATAAGGTATAGTAGATATGATTATAATTAGAAAATAGATATGATTACAGTGGAAAAAGAAAGTTGGATCTGCATCATAGGAAATATATATATATTGAGATTTTTAAAATGCAAGATTTTAAAAGAATAAAAGATTATTTTGATTTTTTTAATTTTATTTTTTATTTTAATTTATTATATTTTTTTAATTAATTTTTAATTTTTTAAAATTAAAATATAATAAAAAAATATTTTGAAATATTAAATTAAAAATATAAAATAATAATGAAAAAGTTTCATTATATAAATTATTATAATTTATCTTTTTTATATATATTTACATTTTTTCTTGATCACTTTTTTTTAATTATAATTATGTTTATATTATTAAACAATAATATTAATTAATTACATTGTGTTGTATGAAGAATAATATTAATAATAAAACTTTACCAAACAAATTATTGAAGAGAAAAAATATAATACACCAATTTAATGTTTAACCTTAAAAATAAATTATTATTATTCTTTTTTTTTTTTTGTAAATAAGAAGTATATGTATATTAAGAGCCTTCTAAAGATGAAATAGAGTAGCAAAATACAGAGATATCCACGTTGTAGTTACTGGACTGCCCTATCCACGTTGTAGTTACTGGACTGCCCTATCCACGTTGTAGTTACTGGACTGCCCCAACAAAGGGGAAACCAGTCCAGCCAGCCCATGAGTCAAACAAGTCATAACTTAAGCTAGTAAAAAGACAGTATTCAAACTATTTATCATCTAAGACTGAGAGACTGACAAGACTTGAAAAACACTAAAGACCTAGACACCTGGCAGATAGCCTGACCACGTGGCATGGAGGTCCTATGTCCAAGGCTCTTCCTCAACATACGTCGTCTGGTCTGCCCATTGCCTTCCCCCTTCCTCGTCGCACGTAATTCCATCAGCTTTTCTCTCTCGCTCATCCTTCTCCCATTCCATTTATGCTGGGCGCTGCGCCTTGTCCAGACCTTCACCTGTAGCGGCAGTGGGTTCCTCCATTGGAGAAGTTCCGACCGGGTCCGAGGAAAGAGCCTCATGCATGGATGAGAGAATTTGAAGAAAGCTCGCCACCTTCTCGTCTGTAGCTTGTAGGCGAAAATGAAGATCCGCCACCCCCTGCCTGAGTTCAAAGACCAGGTCGTACAATATAGTCAGGCGGTCTATGAACTACGCCCTATCGAAGGAGTCAGTGAAATGGTGTCCATCCCTCTTAGGCGCACCATGAGGAGAAGGATCGCAGCCCAGGTTGCCCAGAGGGTCAAGGATTGGCGCGAGGGTAGAGGGATTCACCAGGGGGTCTTGAAAGTGCCGCAAGAGTGAATTTGGCGACCGGGGGATTATGGCCAGAGAATTGAACTGCACGCTTTGCGGAGCTTGCGAGGAAGCAGAGATAAACTCAGACTGAAGGCGGGGGGAAGAACATATGGAGGGAGAGTCAGGAGGCATGACCGAGGGCCGCCGAGGCTTCCAGGGAGAGCCCCTCCTCAGTCTTCCCCTTGGTCGAGTCATAATGGGCACAGTGTGACTGGCAGAAAAGACTAAGCGCACCCGGTGAAGGAGAATGGCAGGGGCGACATCGACCCAGTGGAATCGAGCAGAGTCAAGCCTATGCTGCGAAGGGATGAGCCCTGCGGACAACAAGCGGAGGTAAATGACAAGCATTATGAACCAAACCATTCGAAGTCGCTAAGAAGGGGAGAGGACTGCATAAATTCTCCCTCGTATCGCAGTTAAGGCCATTTAAACTCAGTGGAGGGTGGCGGGTTGTGGCACAAGCCCATCACGTGACTCTATGCCTCGATGGATGGTTCCTACCCCATCGCATGCCACGGTGACCGCACTAACACTCCATCCGAGGAAAATTATTATTATTATTATTATAATACATTATATCATAATAATTATTTTTTAAATCTCTAATTACTTTTAAATACTAATTATTTAAATTAATAAATAAAATTTATTAATTTCATATACATATAATATAAAATAAAATATAATTTGAATTTAAATTAAAACAACTTCTAAATATTTTTTAAATCTCTAATTACTTTTAAATACTAATTATATAAATTAATAAATAAAATTTATTAATTTCATATACATATAATATAAAATAAAATATAGTTTGAATTTAAATTCAAACAATTTCTAAATATATATGCATGTGTTTGGTTTGTGTCAAACTTTTCCAAGTTTTATGACACTCGAATAATGTTTCAAGTCAAACTTTTCCAAGTTTTATGACACTCGAATAATGTTTCAAGAAAACTTTAGATCTCATCATGTTGTCCTTTTAGATCTCATTACAATGTCCTTATGCATTAGTGGTGTCAACTTTTCATTTCACCTGACATCTCGTTTAATGATGAGTGGTAATCAATCATAACTGGGTCAATTAAATTAAAAATAATGTACCCATCACTCATTTTACATAAGTTAATTGTTGACAAAACATGCCTAACTCTCATGAATAAAGCAATGGTATATTTGTTCACTATGCATACTTTGTTCTTTAAAAATTACTTTTATTAATATTCACTATGCATAATTTAATCTTAAAAAAATATTTTTATTAATAATTGTTTAGTCATGTTTGTTTAAATATGCATCTTATATATTTGGAAAGGATTTTAGTATTTTAACATTATATAATTATTAATAATTGTTTAATCATTTTTGTTTAAATATGCCTATTATATATTTGGAAAGGATTTTAGTATTTTAACATTATAGTATATAATTCTTTTTATAAAATTTAATTTCAAAATAATTTATTTTATATAATCATAAACTTTTCTATGCATAAAAGTGATATTGAACATAATTATGATAATTAAAGGAATTTGGGCTTTGACAAAAATAAATTTGACATTTTCTTAAAGGATTTAAATAGCAAATTAAATTTCTTAACTTATAAGGACAATATTGAAGAACTCTATTATAATTTTACAACTACCCTTTCCACTTCTATTAACAAGTTCTCTTTTGAGGTGTCCTATAAAAAGAATAATAAAACGACCAACCCTTGGTATGATAAAGAATGTAAAATTGCTAGGAAATCCATTAGGGATGCTTCTAATGAGTCCTTAAAACTCGATAAGATCAATACGTACAAAGCCCTAATTAAAAGGAAAAAAGGGTAATATATCAATAAAAGGTAAGAACAACTTTCACAACTATATAAGCTGGATCCTAAGAAGTTCTGGAGCCAAATTCTAAAACACAATACTAAAGAAAATAATAGGATTCACTTAAGAGATCGTAATTCCTACCTTAAAAGTCTTTACGAGTTCCCTAATGCCATGGACACCATTCGTATTGTCCCTACAAAGGAAGAAGTTTTTTCTTTAGATGACATAGAGTTCGGGGTTAAACGGCTTGCAAATGGTAAATCTAAGGACATTGAAGGCTACCAGGCTGAAATTTGTAAAATCGGAGGGCGAATCCTTATCCCGCACATACACAAGCTCTTCAATTTAGAAGTCAAGAAGGGCTTACCTAAACCTTGGACGCAAAGCCTCATTGTTCCTATTTTTAAAAACGGGGATATAAACATTCCCTCTAATTATATGACTATTATGATTAACCCGATTTTATCCAAGCTTTATGGAATTATTTTGGAAAAGAAGATTAGCCTTTGGCTAGAAAGTCATAGTAAAAGAGCTAAAGGACAGGTCGGGTTTAGGAGATATCATTCAACTGTGGACCATCTTGTTACCTTTAGGATCATTGCAGAGGAGTTCCACAATATTAAAACCAATTTTTTTTGCTGTTTTGTTGACTTTAGAAAAGCTTTTGACATGGTTCCTAGGAAAAACCTTTGGAATAGGTTGGAAGAGATAAAAGTGCTTCTCAAGTTGAGGGTTGTTGCAATAAGGATCTATGAGAATGTTATTTCTAAGTTTAAAAACAATGAGGGCTGGTCAAAAGATATTAAAGATAATATCGAAGTCAAACAAGGTTGTCCCATGTCCCCTACACTTTTTGGCATATACAGTGACAAGTTAGAAGATTGCTTGGAAAAAGCAGGTTGTGTCGGCCCTACTCTCACTGGTATAGTCATCAATATTCTTCTTTATGTCGATGATATCATTCTTATGGCAAGGAGTCCCCATGATCTTGAAAACCAAGTAAGAATCCTCAAGGATTTTTCCTCCAATATGGGTATGACTGTTAATATTGATAAGACTAAGGTCATGATTATTAAATCCGATAAGATCCCTTATGATACCTTCGTATATGACAACAACAACTTGGAGGAAGTGAAATGATACAAATATCTTGGAATCGATATTCACCACAATCTCAATTGGAATTATAGCATTGAGAAAAGGATTATTGGGGGATGGAAAGCTTATTATGGGCTTGAAAAAAAATGTAAATCAACTGATCTTTGGAGTTGGGATAAGAAGAAACTCCTCTTTGAGACTCTTTTTACACCTACTATTATTTATGGATGTGAAGTCTGGAGCAATAGTATCTCTCGAGAATCCTGGAGAAAGATAGAGCAAATAGAAAATAATTTTATAACATATAATCTCAAAATTAAAGGAAATACGCCCTATCCCATCCTCCTCTTAGAAACAAACCTCTCCCCCATTGAGAGAATGACTATGACTAGATAACTAATGTATAAGGACAAGTTAAACAACATGGAAGACAAGAGGCTTCCTAAATTTGCTTCAAAATCGAGTCATAACCACCATCGACTCAAACGAGGATGGCATAAAGATGTCCAGTCTTGGCTAAACTATTGGGGAATCATGGAAGACAACATTTTGTAGAATAAAGATACTATTAAAAAAAATGTCAAATCAAAATTTAAGGAGAAAATGTGGTGTGATAAAGAATTAGAGGAAAAAATAAAATTAAGGTATTATAATGATGTAATCAACCCTAATCTAGAAGATAAGAATTATCTATCTGTTTTTTCAAGTGTAAAGAAAAAATAAGCATTGCTAAGATAAGAACAAATTCTCATGAGCTCCTTAGTGAAACTTGGCGTTGGTCAATTCCTAAAACACCATGGGATGAAAGAGTGTGCCACCTTTGTGACCCTAAGAAGGTTAAAGATGAAAATAGTTTTCTCTTAGATTGTCCAACCTATAACTATATTAGATCTCATTTTCAAAATATTTGTCACACTAACAACCTTTCTAACCTCTTAACTCAACAAAAGTATGGTGATCTTGGAAAGGTTCTCTTAATGCTTTTCGAGCACAGAAACAAAATTCTAAAAAATCACAAGTAATCACT
>ML799139.1:182681-199996 GCA_009831015.1 Picea engelmannii
GTTGCTTATGTGTTCCTGAATGTTCTGTTTCCTTTGTATGCATTTGCTTTTGAATATGCTATGCATGTGATTTCAGGATTTTAACTGAAGTCTGAAAGAGGAGAATGAGTTTCAATTGTTTCTCTGTCTGAGCCAGGAGATTCTTGCATAGAGTGCAGTCGAATTCATCCGCATAGAGTGCGTTGATGAGGCTAGACAGTTAAACGCTTGTTCTCATCTGCCCAGAAGTTGAATTGGGTTATTAGAGTCGTGCAGGAGAAGTGCAGGCTGGAGGTGAAGTCTCATTGGTGATTCTGAGCTTAAGAGAGTGGAGGATTACTGTTGCAGGAAGTGCACAGAGTCCAGAAGATCCAGCACTTAGAGAGTGATTGGACGCCGAGCGCAAGGAGTGCGCCAACCTTCAGTTGAAAGAGTGCGAGAAATTCATCTCAGGAGGGATAGTTCCTTTCGTGAATGTTGTGGGAACAGATCCAGGAGGGGCTCGAACAGAAACGGAGCTTCGGAGCGAGAGAAATCCTCAAGGAGGAGAATCGGTGGCTAGGGATCATTGTGGAGAATTGCGAAGTCCCACAGACCGTCAGATCTGGGAAAAGTAGCGAGGGATTTAACCCTTGAGCGCAAGAAGAACCCATAGCCATCGCATATCGGCATATCGGGGTTTGCGAGTATGAGAGTTTTGAAATCGTTGAAATCGCGATTGACGATTTCCCGAATCAACGGGAGTCGTCGATCAGGGCAGGGACAGGTGGCACGAGATCCCGGGAGGTCGGGACTCGGCATTCAGAGGTTTACGTTGCAAAGGAAATTCCACTGGAGAAATCGCGATCCCGTGATCCCCGATCGCACGAGAGAAGGAAGTGACGTGGCAGCGTGGGACCGCGAGATCTGGGGGAAGACAGGTGTCATCGGAGTTTGGGGTTCGGAGAATTGGGGGGCGTGTGAACTGCGACACCACATTCACCAATTTCTCGATAGGGAAATCCCCCCCAAGGAAGAAGCGTTGACCCGTTGACCATATGGGTTCGGGGTTTTGAGTTGCATGTGAACTGTGTTCCCGAGTTTTCGCGATACCGTGAAACCCGATCTCCCGAGAAGCGAAGGGGAGATCGCCGAAGGAGAGCTGAGGGTAGAGAGAGGACTCCCGAGAGGAGTGGGAAGAGTTCTTTAACTCTTCGGGCCTAGGTGAAAGAAGGTCCTGGTGAGAGCGGGTTGGACCGTGAGGGTCGCGACCTTGCGTCAGAGTGGTATCAGAGCCCGGACATCTTTGCTTTCTATAGAAGAGACAGAAGAAAGCCATGCCGCCAAGAAGAGAAAGGCAGTCACCTGATCGAGAAGACAGGGATGCCCGAAGAAGAGGTAGGCCGGCAGGAAACCCAGAGATGGAACGACAGATTCGAGATCTCAGGGCGAGACTCCAAGAGATGGAGACCACCCAAAGACGCGGAGCTGGCGCTGGAGAGTTCAGTGATTCCGAGGTGGAAGAGGAAGCTAGACACGATGCAGAAGAGGTCACAACAGAGGATGCCTCGACAGAGAGGTTGATTAGAGACATCGCAAGAATGAGCTCAAAGACAAAGATGGACATTCCCGTCTATGAGGGGAGTCTCAATGCAGNTGAGGATATCGAAGAGGACAAGAAAGTAAGGCACGTTGTTACTAAGTTAAAAGGACATGCAGCCTTATGGTGGGATGAGTTGCAGGCTGATAGGCGCTGCAAAGGAAAACATAAAATCAAGAGTTGGGACAGGATGATCGCTAAGATGAAAATGAAGTTCATCCCCAGAGACTATTAGATCACACTGTTTAGGCGTATGCATAACCTGAGACAGAAGCTGATGATGGTGAAGGAGTACACCGAGGAGTTTTATAGACTCAACATTCGAGTAGTTCATCGAGAGAGTGATGACAAAAAGGTGGCGAGATACCTGAATGGGCTGAGGTATGACATTCAGGATGAGTTAAGCATGGCAGTTATCATAATTGTTGAAGATGCTTACCAATTGGCTCTAAAAGCCGAGGAGAAGCTGAGCCGCAAGTAGGGACAGCGAGGGCGAGGCAGAAGCCAGCCCAGAGGCAAAGCGGTTGCCCAGGAAAGAACTCAGAAGCCCAAAGAGGAATGGAAGAGACCTCAGGGAAAAGTTGAGAGAGGTGGAACCTCACAAATGAGGCAGCAATATGCTGAGTCGCGGAGGAAGCATATCGAGCAAGGTGGCGGTTATGCTGATGCCAACACATTTCCTCATACCTGAGGTAGAGGAAGAGGCCGTGGAGGAATCATCACATGTTTTACATGTGGAAAAGACGGACATAAATCCATGGATTGTCCAGACAGGAAGGTGGACAGAGGAGAAGCTCACATCACTGAGGCGCAGAGACGTGATGATGAGGATGAAGACACCGGAAGTGGGAAGTCACTAACGGTACACAAAGTTCTCTTGACACTCGAGAAAGAGGTAGAGGACATAGCTCAGAGAACCAGACTGTTCAAAATGACTTGCAAGACCAAGGGCTTGAAATGCAAGGTCATAGTGGACATCAGAAGCACCGATAATCTCGTTTCGACCGAGATGGTGGAGAAATTGTAGCTGGAGATGACCAATCACCCGAGTCCATATAAAGTATCATGGCTGCATAAAGGACACCAGGTATGTGTTACGAAAAAATGCTTGGTTGAATTTAAAATGGGTGAATATAGGGATAAAATTATGTGTGATGTTATTCCCATGGATGTCTGTCATGTATTATTGGGAAGACCATGGCAGTACGATAGAAATGTGGTTCATGATGGGAGGCTGAACACATACACCTTGGAGAAGGATGGGGAAACACACACATTGCTTCCGATAAAGGATAAAGAAATGAAGCCGGAAGTAACCAGCACGATAATTCTCATGAGTGGGAAGGAACTTCTCACAGAGATGGAGAAGAACGAAGATCCACAATTCTTTGTTGTCAGGAAGCCGAGAATTGTCCTGACAAGCACAAGAGTGGACGACTTGCCAGAGGAGATTCAGGAACTGTTGGGAGAGTTCGCTGATATCATCGTGGACGAACTACCTCGTTCATTGCCACCGATGCAGAGTGTGAGTCATCACATCGATCTCATACCCAGAGAAAGTTTACCGAATAAAGCTGCATACAGGTTGACACCTCAGGAGAATGAGGAGGTCAAAAGGAAAGTGCAGGATTTGCTGGATAAAGGACTGGTCAGGGAGAGTCTAAGTCTGTGTGTTGTTCCGACAGTACTAAGTCCGAACAAGGATGGAGGCTGGAGAATGTGTACAGACTCCAGAGCGATAAATAAAATCACCATCAGGTACAGATTCCCACTGCCAAGAATGGATGATCTGATGGATTGCCTGAGTGGGGCAAATTATTTTTCGAAGATTGATCTCAAGAGCGGATATCACTAGATCCGGATGAGAGAAGGAGATGAATGGAAGATGGCATTCAAGACAAACGAGGGTTTGTATGAATGGTTGGTCATGTCATTTGGTTTGACAAACGCGTCGAGCACATTCATGAGACTGATGAATGAAGTCCTGCGGGAATTCATCGGAAAGTTTGTGGTCGTATATCTGGACGACATACTGATTTTCAGCAAGACCAAGGCTGAACATTTGAGTCATTTAGCCATTGTGATGAGAAGACTGCAGCAGGAGAAGCTGTTGATCAATTTGAAGAAATGCTCATTCATGCAGACATAACTCATCTATTTGGGTTTTGTAATTTTGGCTAACGAATTGAAGATGGATCCTGAGAAGGTGGAGGTAATCAGGAATTGGCCATCACCCCAGAATGTTTTCTAGGTGAGAAGTTTCCATGGACTGGCTAGTTTCTACAGAAAATTCATTCGGAATTTCAGTGGAATTAGCACAACAATGATGGACATAGTGAAGAAGCGGCATAAAGTTTTTCATTGGACAGCAGAGGCTGAAAGGAGCTTCAATCTATTGAAGCTAAAGATAACAGAGCAACCAATTCTGGTGTTGCCTGACTTTCAGAAAACATTTCAAGTGAAATGTGATGCTAGTGGGTATGCTGTTGGAGGGGTCCTGAGTCAAGATGACAGACCTGTTGCATATTACAGCGAGAAACTGGATGATGCAAAGATGAAATACTCCACATACGACAAAGAATTTTATGCCATCATACATGCATTGAAAAAGTGGAGGCATTACTTAATACCTAAGGAATTCGTTTTGTACAGCGATAATCATGCATTACAGTTTGTAAGTCAATAGGATAAGTTGAACCAGAAGCTTGAAAAATGGGTAGAGTACATGCAAAATTTCACATTTGTCATTAAGCACATTTCGGGAACTGCTAACAAAGTGGCTGATGCTTTGAGCAGGAAATGTTTGCTTCTGCAGGAGTTCAGAGTCAAGACCTTGGGTTTTGAAAACCTTAAGGACATGTATGCCGAAGATCCAGATTTCGGAGAAGCATATGAAGCGGCTGAAAATCCAGTTCTCAGGGATCGGGGTCCATGGCTAGAATATATGATCCAGGAAGGATTACTATTCAGGGGAAATCAATTGTGCATACCGAATTTCTCCATGAGGGAGAATTTGGTGAGAGAAAAGAATAGCGGAGGCTTAGCGAGTCACTTTGGACATGACAAAACATTCGCGAAGCTGAGCGAATCGTATTTTTGGTCGGGGATGCACACCGATGTCAAACGGTTTGTTGACAGATGCAGGATATGTCAACATGCGAAGGGCCGAAAGCAGAACACAGGGTTCTATCAGCCATTGCCTATATCCGAAAGGCCATGGGAAGCCATTAGCATGGATTTTGTTTTGGGTTTGCCGAGGACGCAGAGAGGAGTTGATTCCATCTTTGTAGTGGTGGACAGGTTTTCGAAAATGGCACATTTTATTCCATGTCATAAGACCAGCGATGTGACACACATCGCAAATTTGTTTTTCAAAGAAATTGTCAGATTGCATGGATTGCCGAGGAGCATAGTCTCGGACAGGGATACGAAATTCATAGGTCATTTTTGGAGGACACTATGGAAGAAGCTGGGAACTAATTTGGCATTTAGTTCAGCTTACCATCCACAAACGGATGGGCAAACCGAGGTGGTCAACAGAAGTCTGGGGGATTTATTGAGAAGCTTGGTGACAGAGCACCACAGCAGTTGGGACCAGATATTACCACAGGCAGAATTTGTTTACAATGACTCTGTGAACAGGAGTACAGGGAGAAGCCCATTCCATATTTTGTATGGAATATAGCCGAGGGGAGTTTTTGAGCTCAGGGGGTCAGGACAGGCTGAAACTAGCAGTACTCGTGCTGAAGAGTTCGCTGAAGCGATGCAGGAACTTCACACAAAGGTGAAGCAGCGACTGATGAAATCAAATCAAGAGTATAAGCGCAGAGCCGATCAACGAAAGAGACAACTTCAGTTTGAAGTTGGGGACATGGTTCTGGCGCACTTAAGGAAGGAAAGGTTCCCAAGGGGAACATATAACAAGCTCAAGATGAAGAAAATTGGGCCATGCAAAGTCCTGAAGAAGTTAGGGGAGAATGCATATAAAATTGAGTTGCCAGAGGGCATCGGGATATCTCCAATTTTTAACATTTCAGATTTATACCCATACAGGGCTGGAGAAGCAGACACTGGAACTAAGGAACCAGTGGTCCAGTGGCAGAAACAATTACCAGTTTTACAGACGCCTCAGATGGAGTGCATACTGGATAAAAGAGTAGGCAGGAAGACCAGGCGAAAGCAATATTTTGAATACTTGGTGAAATAGAAGAACCACCCAGTGGAGGATGCCAGCTGGGAAACAGAGGCAGTTATACAGAAGCATGGGCAGACTGTGCAGGAGCTCATGGACAGGAGCCCATGAAATCTTTCGAGCAGAGGAGTATGATGCAGGAGCATCGATCACTCACCAAGCGAGCCAACGCGTGGAGCAGGAAAAGACAGTTGGACAAGCCAGTAGACTTCTTTTTGAATTTTACCTTGATATTTGTTGTGACAAGCATTAATGAGCTAATGTAATGAAGCGCACTTGTATTGTATTATAGATAGGAAGACATTTATTAGATTTAATGTTGTTAGATAGGAATTTATTGTAGATTTGATAGTTTCAGATTTCGAGAGGGAAAACGGAATATAGGCACCCTCCTTTGTATTATTGTATCATTCTCGCATCCAGAAGAGAAGAGCAGAGCAGAGAACTTGTGTAGAACACCCATGTACAGATTGAATTAATAGAAAAGATATTTTGGTTCAATTTCATGACTGGTGTTGTATCTCTGTGTATGTTGCTTATGTGTTCCTAAATGTTCTGTTTCCTTTGTATGCATTTGCTTTTGAATATGCTATGCATGTGATTTCAGGATTTTAACTGAAGTCTGAAAGAGGAGAATGAGTTTCAATTGTTTCTCTGTCTGAGCCAGGAGATTCCTGCATAGAGTGCTGTCGAATTCATCCGCATAGAGTGCGTTGATGAGGCTAGACAGTTAAACTCTTGTTCTCATCTGCCCAGAAGTTGAATTGGGTTATTAGAGTCGTGCAGGAGAAGTGCAGGCTGGAGGTGAAGTCTCAGTGGCGATTCTGAGCTTAAGAGAGTGGAGGATTACTGTTGCAGGAAGTGCACAGAGTCCAGAAGATCCAACACTTAGAGAGTGATTGGACGCCGAGCGCAAGGAGTGCGCCAACCTTCAGTTGAAGGAGTGTGAGAAATTCAGCTCAGGAGGGACAGTTCCTTTCGTGAATGCTGTAGGAACATATCCAGGAGGGGCTCGAACAGAAACGGAGCTTCAGAGCGGGAGAAATCCTCAAGGAGGAGAATCGGTGGCTAGGGATCATTGTGGAGAATTGCGAAATCCCGCAAACTGTCAGATCTGGGAAAAGTAGCGAGAGATTTAACCCTTGAGCGCAGGAAGAACCCATAGCCATCGCATATTGGCATATCGGGGTTTGCGAGTATGAGAGTTTTGAACTCGTTGAAATCACGATTGATGATTTCCCGAATCAACGGGAGTCGTCGATCAGGGCAGGGACAGGTGGCACGAGATCCCGGGAGGTCGGGACTCGACATTCAGAGGTTTACGTTGCAAAGGAAATTCGACCGGAGAAATCGCGATCCCGCGATCCCCGATCACACGAGAGAAGGAAGTGACGTGGCAGCGTGGGACCGCGAGATCTGGTGGAAGACAGGTGTCATCGGAGTTCGCGGTTCAGAGAATTGGGGGTCGTGTGAACTACGACACCACATTCGCCGATTTCCCGATAGGGAAATCCCCGCCAAGGAAGAAGCGTTGGCCTGTTGACCATCGGGGTTCGGGGTTTTGAGTTGCATGTGAACTGTGTTCCCGAGTTTTCGCGATACCGCGAAACCTGATCTCCCGAGAAGCGAAGGGGAGATCGCCGAAGGAGAGCTGTGGGTAGAGAGAGGACTCCCGATAGGAGTGGGAAGAGTTCTTTAACTCTTCGGGCCTGGGTGAAAGAAGGTCCTGGTGAGAGCGGGTTGGACCGTGAGCGTCGCGACCTTGCGTCACAACCCCAATTGCCTTTTTTAAGATCATTTAAGTTGTTATGAATTAGAATAAAATCAACACATAAGTTTAATTTATTGTAAAATTCTATTTTTTTCAATTACTTTTAAGATTGGATAAAAAACCTTAAATTATATAAATTTTATCTCTTAAAAATTTATCTTAATTTTAATAAAATTTAAACTAATCTTATTAATCCCTTATTACAAAAAAACAAAACATTTTAATGCTTTGCAAATTCGAAAAACACATTAAAGCCAATAAAATCAATAACCATAATGTAAAATGTTTTTTTTTTAATGACCGTGTATCTGATTAATACTTTCCAAGATTCTCACCATCAATTGATGCCCCTTTAATTTTGCCAACTAGATATCTCCTAGACAGTTAATATTAGTGGAACTAAATATCTCCTTCCAATATTAGTGGAATTGAGACATCCCATTATTTTTTTAGATATCTCCTTACAATATCAGTGCAATTGAGGCATCCCATTTTTCAGGTAAGGTACAAATTCTCCATGTAACCATATAAAAAGACTTTGCCTCCTAAATTTCAACCATAAATAGTTCTAAATAGTGTTTTTAGCAGAAGGAAAATACACAAATGGATTGATGGAAGGATTTTATTAAGAACAATTACATGGCGAGTAACAATTTTGAGGATTTTCGTCTCACGAGATTCAGTTGAAAGTGATTTAAAATTCTTAAATAATTACAATGATACCTTAGAGTTATTTTTATATAAACATCTCCCTCTCCTGTTATAGAAACATTTATTAAAAAAGTTAATAATTATTTATTCATGAATCTACCTTTCGCTATAAAATCACATTCTTAAGCTCTATGCAATTATTTGAAAAAATAGGATATATATATATTATATGGTTGTAGTTAGTTTTATTTCAATAAGTTCAAAATTATTAATTAGAACTCATTGTAATTCTTATTATGTATTTAGTTTTGAATAAGTTTAAAATTATTAATTAGAATTCATTGTAATTCTTATTATGTAGGTGCATAGTTGTAAATAAGGTGATTGATTAAATGAAGAAAGTTTGAATGTTTTCTTTGAAATGGCATAAGAATAAAAGTGTAAGCATAACATGAAATTGTTTCATTTTAAGTTTAAAAGGAAGAATGAAAATGAAAATGAAACTTGCATAACCATCTATATAATTTCTTGAATAAAACAAGCATGTACTAAATGAAGATTTTCATTGTTATATATATAGAGAGAGAGAATTAAGGCATAATAGTATAAAAAAGATAATGGTGAAAAATGAATATAGAATAAAAAGAAGAATAGTAAAATAATAAGAATAGAATCCTGTTATAGTTATTATAATAGGGAAAGAAATATTTGCACCATAAAAAGAAATAGAGACAACTTTGTGTCTATCCATGGGCACTTTCATGCAATAAATTGAATACAATAAAAACATGACCTGGGCAAGGAAAATCTTTCAAATAGCAATGCGTGAAATTTAAAATCCATTAATTCTATCATAGAAAACTAATGTCACTATGCTTAGTAAAGCTTTGTAAGGCCTACCTATTTCAGGACTCAAAATAAATAAATATTTTCTATAAGCTCCAACTTTAATTACTGAAATTTAGTTTAGAATTTCTTTCATGATTTTCTTATAACTGGAATAAACAACAACATCATAATAACGATAACAACATAACAACAACAACAAAATAATAATAACAAGAACATAATGACCACAGACCAACTAGTAAAATACATATCTCAACCCGCAGGATGGTTGATTCAGCCCCTGGTTCACTTGTTCTTGTGTTGGCCCAAACTACCCAACTAAATATTAACCTCCCAGCCAACTAGGAACAACCTCTACGTCTCTCTAGCTCCATGAATCCTTGCGGTTTCCTGGCCTTTAAGCCCAAAGTTCCCATCAACAACAGTGCCCTGTGAGAGTTCCTCAAAACAATTTTTCTTCCATTTTCTTCCTTCTTCCCTATCTCCTTCAGAATTTTTTCCTCCTCCTTCTCCAATTTTCCCCCAAAACAAAAGACCCCCTCTCCATGTCCTCCCCCTCTTCCTTATCCTCCTCTATCAAATCCCCCTCATTAATTCCCCACAACCTTATCCCCCCATTAATTCCCCAACAACTTTATCACCCCATTAATTACTTCACCTACCTTTTAATAATAAAATAATAAAAAGACTCATTTAATTTATTTTAGTAATTAATTAAATTTAAATTAAAAACTATGATAAACAATTAATCAAATTGGATTGTTACATACACCCACCCTTCAAGAAAATTCGTCTTGAAGTTAGAGTAATTTACAATACAAGGGTAATGACACATGATTCATACATCCACATCAAATAAACAACATCATTAATTTAAACACTTATACATACTAGTGTACATGTGCAAGGCATGCATGTGTATCTAGCACATACAAGACTCACACATGCACTAATGACAATAATTATCACTATTAAAGTAACTCTTATATGCATCCAATCCAATCAACAAGACCATTCATTTCATAAAAGATAGTAGACCAATTAAATGTTTGTGAAATTCCTCAATTATAATAATTTAGCACAAGAAACATTCACTTAGATAATTGTAGTTTAGTTAGGCAAATACAAACATACATATATACATATTTTTCAAAACGAGGAAATCAAGAAATTCTACCATAAGGCGAAACCCCCACACAGTATCAACTACTTCTAGTCATCCTTCTTCCCTAATCTACTTCTATCCATATCCTTCCTTTGTTGGACTATCTTGGAGCGTCAACTGTATTGACCTAACTCCAGATAGAACCCGTAAGTGGAAGTGTCAACTCTATTGACCAATCTTCCCTAGCAGGCATATGACAATCATCATCACATGTCTAGGTGAGAGTGAGCTAACACCATCCTGCCATGACTCCAAGTTTAAGAGGATACATGGTGGGAAACTCCTCCACCCCTCTTAATAGAACTAGGGTCAACACCCTACCATGGACCATACAGTGGCACTGTGTTGCTGGGAATTTTGTCATTGTATATTCAATTTTAGGCAGTCTCACCTCATGAAAAACCTACACTTGTCCACATATCATAGAAATGCATTTGAACCAATATAATTTCACATACAAGATTCATACCATATTGTTTCTTGGTCGATGTTCATGACATCAACCTGTTATCATCATTATTCTTTGGCTATTTCATATCCTATTAACCTGTAGATTAGTCTATAACACAACCCATACATATCCATGCATTATCATCATGTAAATGCATTTAATCATAATCTCAATTCGCTATCCATGTACCAACAACTTTAAATGTCAAAATTTTCAAGTTAGAAATAGATTACATAATATCCATCATAATTCAAATAACGTTAAACATTCTTAGAATTGACATTCACATAGGTTCATATTTCCTAAAAGTTCAAGTGTATCATTTATAGTTTCATAGTGAATAGAAAATAAAGATGATTAGGCCTTAAGTAATTCTAGTTGTCTAAGTCAAAAGGTGGCATTACATACACCCAACCTTCGGGAAAACATATTCCTGAGGTGGTAAAAAATGTGAGGGATGATCTCCTCGTAAGGTCTCTGCATCGTCCAAAGTAGTAGATCCTGGTCTATACCTGTCCCACTAGAACTTAACTTTGTCTACCAAAAGATTCCTGAGTTATCAAACCCTACAGTCCAATATGAGTAATGGTTCGACCATGAGGGTTCTCTCATCCGATACCTGCAATTCCTTCCAATTCAGTTTATGAGATTCATTAACAACATGTGATGTAGAACAAATACATTAAAAACATTATGATTTTTATGCAAGTGGGGTGGTAGTACGAGATGATAGGCAATGTGTTGAATTCTCTCTTGCATTTTAAACAGTCCTATAAATCAAGGTGACAACTTTGTCCCTTTCCCGAACCGAATGGTACTATTATTAGGCCAAATATGAATGAAAAATTGATCTCCCACTTTATAAATTTTGTCAGTCCTATGTGCATCAACATAACGTTTTTGTCTATCATGTGCTTCCTTTAGTCGTTTCCTAATATGAATCACCTGTTCCTCCATCTCTTGAATCAATTCTGGCCCAACTGTCACTTGGTCTTCTAACCTTTCCCAACTCAACGGTGTTCTACATGGCCTTCCATACATATCTTCATAGGGTGGCATTCCAATGAAGCTACGAAATTTGTTATTGTAGGTGAACTCTACCAAAGGTAGGTACTTCTCCCAATGTGTTTGATTATTCATAACATACATCCTAATCATGTCTTCCATAACAAGATTTGATCTCTCGATTTTCCCATATGTTTCGGAATGATATGTTGTGCTTAAGTTCAACTGATTTCCCAATGGTAACTATAAACTTGTCCAAAACCTAGATGTGAATTGAGAGTCCCTATGTGAGATGATATTCTTGGGTAACCCATGCAGACAGATGACCCCACTTATAAACACACGTGCCACATTAGTGACATCATAAGTGTCTCTAATTGGAATAAAATGAGCACTCTTGGCCTACTTATCAACTATCACAAGAATGACATTTTTTCTGTGCGATGTGAGTGGAAATCCCACAACAAAATCCATAGAAATGGCTTCTCACTTGGACATAGGAACATCATGTGGTTGTAGGAGACCTATCGGTTGGTGGTAGTTAGCCTTCACTTGTTGACACTCTAGGAACTTGGTGATGAAATCAACTACATCATGCTCCATGCCTACCTAGAAGAAACGATTCTTCATGTCTGCATACATTTTCTTCACACCCGAATGTGCACAATAAATTTCTCTATGGGCTTCCTTGAGTATGATCTTAGAATATCCCCACCTTTGGGGATGTACATCCTTCCCTGATATCTTAATAATCCATCTGCTTCCAGGATATATCCTTCATACTTTTGATCTACTTTCCTCCCACTCGGGAGGGTTAAAGTAACCTTTAATACTAACTATGTCCAAGAAGTTGCCCCAACATACGCTCCCTCGGATTAAATTTTAAGGGAACCAAGGAGAAGACACATGGTCTCCTGCTCAAGGTATCTATGAACACATTCTCCTTTCCCTTGATGTACAAAATTCCAAAATTTTACTCACTCATAAACTCACTCCATCACCTCTTCCTGGAACTGAGATCCCTTTGAATGAAGAGATGCTTTAAGATTTCATGGTCTATTTTGAGCTCAAAGCTTCTCCCCATTAGATAATGCCTCCAAATCTTTAGATATATCATTACAACTGCTAACTCTAAATCATGAGTAGCATAAATCTCCTCATGTTGCTTCAACTTTCTTGATGCATACACTATCACTCCCCCATCCTGCATTATCATGACCCCCAATCCTTGCTTCGAGGCATACATGCAAACTATGAAGTTTTTTTCCATATCTGACACACACATAGTTGGAGCATTAGTTAGTAACCTCTTAATACCGATGAATGCAATATCTCATTCTTATGTCCATTCATACTTGACCCCCTTGCGTTGTAAGGGGGTGATGGGTTTCTCTATTTTAGAGAACCCTTCCACAAACCTCCGATAATAACCCGCTGGCCCCATGAAGCTTCTTACATCATGATAATTTTTTGGCACTGGCCATTCTATAATGGCCTTTACCTTTTCTCAGTCCACAACGATTCCTTCACTGGAAATGATATGACCTAAATAGTGAATTTATTTCTGGAAGGAAGAACACTTCGACAACTTGACATGCAATCTATTTTCTCTAAGGCATGACAAAGCCACTCACAAGTGTTCCTCATGTTCTCTTTCATTCTTGGAATAGATGAGGATATCATCCAGAAAGACCTGTACAAAGCGGTCTAAGTACTTTTGGAATACATCATTCATGAGGCTCATGAATACTACTAGCACATTGGTCAAACCAAAAGGTACTACAATGAACTTGTAATTCCCAAATCGAGTTTGAAAGGAATTTTTAGGAATATCACCTTCTTTAATCCTTAACTGGTGATACCCTGATAGTAGATCAATTTTTGAGAAAACTACTGCCCCTTTCATATGATTAAAGAGGTCATCTATATGTGGTATTGGGTACCTATTTTTCAGTGTAGCATGATTCAGTTACCTGTAATCTATACACAATCATAAGGAACCATCCTTCTTCTTGAAAAGAATTACTGGTGCACCCCAAGGTGAGACACTAGGCCTTATTAGCCATAAGTCAAGTAGTTCCTTCAACTTCATCTGCAACTCAAAAAGTTCTAGTGTTGCCATCTATACAGAGTCTTGGAAATTGGCTCCACACCATGTTTTAGCTTGATGGTAAAATCAAGCTTCCTCTAAGGAGGTAACCCTGGAAACTCTTTCAGAGAAACATCCTTAAACCCCGACAATACTACATAATGATCCAAGGAGGGTCCTTTCCCTTCATTAACTACTTCCACTACATACAATAGACAAACTTGCCTCATGCCATTTAACCTTTATGGTCGAGATAAAGTGTTGAGACACTTTCCTCCGTACACCATGGATGTTTACTGACCTTCCTTCATCATCAACACAAAGCATCCTATTCATGAAACAATCTACCAAAGATCGATGGGATTCTAACCAGTCCATTCCAATGATTAGGTCATACGTCCGTAGAGTAGTGACATACACCTTCAGCCTAGTAGTACACACTCGTAGTTCTACTGGACAATTATCGACGCTAGGTCCTACCACTTTCTTTTCCCCCGAAGCCATCTTGACTTGTTTAAAGTCATCGTGCTCATAGGATGCCAACCCGCACTTTTCTAATGCACAAGGTGAAATGAAACTATCTGTAGCACGAGAATCAAATAAAATTTTAACATTGACATGATTTAACATACCTGACGACTCCACCATAGTGGATTTATGCTCTTCTTGGTGGTTATTAATTGCTGCATAAATATGGTGGCTACTACTTTCTCTTCCCATTGGGACCTTTCCTTCTCTATGCACAAAGCCTGCTTGTAACTCTGGACAATCACACTGGTAATGAGGTCCTTCATACCCACAACAAGTAACACTAGATGGAACCTACACACTTCCCTGTGACGGTTTGTGAAATGAGTTCCTTCCCTTGGAACCCATGCCCCTACTTGTTCCTCCCTAAGAAGTTCGTGGACCTTCCTATGTCTTTGGTGATGAGTGGGATGTTGCATTTACTGCCATTTAAATACTTGTTGTAACTTCTATAGGAGCGACTCTATTTCCATAAGGGGTTGGCCTAGAGCTTCCTCCCCTAGAGAAATTCCTAGGGGCCTTTCCCACGAATCCAGGATGATGTGGTATGGTTGACCTCATACCTACGTTTAAGCTCATGTGCTCGTCCACATAACGAGCATTTTCAACTGCTTCAACTACTGACGATGTTTTCCACATCTGTGCCATGGCCCTTATCTTATGTTTTAACCCGTACAAAAAATGTTCGTCATGTCATTGATCGATATACATGTACGAGACATATTTTACTAACTCCATCAACCTGATATCGTACTCTTCTACAATATTGTTTCCCTAAACTAGAGCATGTGCTCCTACTTATTGTTCCTCATAGTACACAGGTAGTTATTTCCTCTGGAAGGTACCTGGGGTAAGGTGCAACTGCCTCTCTAGGTTACCCCACCAGTTCAAGGCAATGTCCCTCAACTGAAAGATTTCTATCTTCTCCTTTTATGTGGAAGCATAGTATCTTAAGGTGAAACATCACGTCATTCCTTCTAGCCATGCCTCTGCACGTTCACTTTCACGACCCCCAACAAATTCTGGGAGCTTGATCTTATGTAGATATATGGTGATGTCCCTTGGTGGAGGCCCTCCCTCAAAGTCCCTTGACACTTCAAGGTTACCCACTCTATATGGTGGGGGTTCCACTCTGACATCTACTGAATAGTATCCCTTTAATGTCTCATTAATATCCTCTAAGGAACAAAAAATGAGAGCTAATGCAGGCGATGGTGGTGGCAGTTGTAACGACCCCTCCGTTATGACTAGGAAAGTGAACTAGAAAAGGTAATTTTTTTTTAAGCATTAGGAAATTATCGTCAACACATAATTCATTACAACGCCTAATTAATGACATCATAATTAAAAGCATTACAAGTGACTCATCATCGTAATCCATAATGACACAACCAATGCATCAATCATAATTAGTAACGCCACATAATTAACACATCATTGCATTAAATAACAACATAAATGTCGATGCAATATCAACTGATCACATAAAGATAACATAGAGAAACTACCCACTCAACCTACCCTGCAAGGTTAGGATCTCCAAGACACATAAGCAACACTCAAGCCCATGATTCATCCGATTGATTTTGACCATTTAAGGTCTCAAGGTTGGTGACTATTCTGAGGAACAAGGAGGTGTCTACATTACACTACCACAATCAAGTCCAAAAACCAACTTGCTAAATCAACAACATCAACGATAATCAATTGCAATAGTATTCTAATAACCAATCACACATCACATAAATTCCAAGGCACAATAATTTAATTATTAAATCAATCATACAACGACATAGGTTAAGGCGCAATGTAATCAACTTGATTTTATTTTCAAGGTGCAAAATCAGACATCTACTTTACTCCAAGGCACGTGATTAATCAATCATTGAATTCAACAATAATCAACATAATTTCAAGGTCCGCGCATGACCCAATTACCGAATTAAACATAATCAACATCATTCAATGCATGCAATTAATCTAATCACTTAAGAAATCATACATCAACATTGTTACAATGTGCGAGAGTAATCTAAGGTGTATTGATTTATGCATCATCCTTAGTCCATAGTGCAAGAAATCTAATTACTTAATCATCAACATAATCCATGGCGTAAGGGAAATCAATCACTCAATCATCTATTCATTAACATTTTTGGTGGCACAAGAAGTAAATCACACACCTGACCATTCATATGTCATTGCTTTTATATCATGACGCGAAATAATTATCAATTAATTTAAGGCGTAAAATAAATATAATCTATTAATTTTAGGGAACAAGAATCTAGTTACTCAGCCATTTATTTCCACGCGCAAAGTAATCTAATCACTTGAATTCAAGGAATATGAGTAATCATCAATTTTTTTCATTGCGCGAGAGGATCTACTTACATAACTCATTACATGTCAGGCAATAAATTCATGACACATGATTTATCATCAACTTAATGCTCATGATGCAAAAGTAAGCAAATTACCTAACCAAACACACATCGACATTTATTCATGATGCAAAACTAATCAAGATCGTAACCAATCATATTTCGCAGTAATTTCATTGTGCATGAGTAATCATCAATTTTATAATATCCACAAGCACACATGTTCTAGTGAGGGGTTATAAATTCTTAAGTTTAAATCCTTCTTCTATTTCGCCATTAACTAGTATATCACTATGCACAAGCGATATGGTTGATATACTCTGGTGGAACCCCTATGCATTGCATGTTAACATTAATACCATCCTTTCGTTATTAAATGTAGCTTAGTGTATAACTTCTTGGTCATAAATGTGCATGTTTATACTTATGCAATACTAGTATTAAGAAAACATCTTAATATTAATACCCCTTCTTTAGTTTAATCTATTAGTGTTTAAGATATAATTTTTTCAACATAGATACATATAAGTTATGCCTATTCCAAAGTAAGAGAACATCTCCACTAACCTTAAGGAAAACAAGTTTAAGTAAGGATGTTCACAACACAATTAAGCACATTAAATAAAGAGTTGAAATTCATCATTGCTATTGGAGAGGTCAACAATATTTACT
>ML799139.1:200096-236576 GCA_009831015.1 Picea engelmannii
GAAGTTAGAGTAATTTACAATACAAGGGTAATGACACATGATTCATACATCCACATCAAATAAACAACATCATTAATTTAAACACTTATACATACTAGTGTACATGTGCAAGGCATGCATGTGTATCTAGCACATACAAGACTCACACATGCACTAATGACAATAATTATCACTATTAAAGTAACTCTTATATGCATCCAATCCAATCAACAAGACCATTCATTTCATAAAAGATAGTAGACCAATTAAATGTTTGTGAAATTCCTCAATTATAATAATTTAGCACAAGAAACATTCACTTAGATAATTGTAGTTTAGTTAGGCAAATACAAACATACATATATACATATTTTTCAAAACGAGGAAATCAAGAAATTCTACCATAAGGCGAAACCCCCACACAGTATCAACTACTTCTAGTCATCCTTCTTCCCTAATCTACTTCTATCCATATCCTTCCTTTGTTGGACTATCTTGGAGCGTCAACTGTATTGACCTAACTCCAGATAGAACCCGTAAGTGGAAGTGTCAACTCTATTGACCAATCTTCCCTAGCAGGCATATGACAATCATCATCACATGTCTAGGTGAGAGTGAGCTAACACCATCCTGCCATGACTCCAAGTTTAAGAGGATACATGGTGGGAAACTCCTCCACCCCTCTTAATAGAACTAGGGTCAACACCCTACCATGGACCATACAGTGGCACTGTGTTGCTGGGAATTTTGTCATTGTATATTCAATTTTAGGCAGTCTCACCTCATGAAAAACCTACACTTGTCCACATATCATAGAAATGCATTTGAACCAATATAATTTCACATACAAGATTCATACCATATTGTTTCTTGGTCGATGTTCATGACATCAACCTGTTATCATCATTATTCTTTGGCTATTTCATATCCTATTAACCTGTAGATTAGTCTATAACACAACCCATACATATCCATGCATTATCATCATGTAAATGCATTTAATCATAATCTCAATTCGCTATCCATGTACCAACAACTTTAAATGTCAAAATTTTCAAGTTAGAAATAGATTACATAATATCCATCATAATTCAAATAACGTTAAACATTCTTAGAATTGACATTCACATAGGTTCATATTTCCTAAAAGTTCAAGTGTATCATTTATAGTTTCATAGTGAATAGAAAATAAAGATGATTAGGCCTTAAGTAATTCTAGTTGTCTAAGTCAAAAGGTGGCATTACATACACCCAACCTTCGGGAAAACATATTCCTGAGGTGGTAAAAAATGTGAGGGATGATCTCCTCGTAAGGTCTCTGCATCGTCCAAAGTAGTAGATCCTGGTCTATACCTGTCCCACTAGAACTTAACTTTGTCTACCAAAAGATTCCTGAGTTATCAAACCCTACAGTCCAATATGAGTAATGGTTCGACCATGAGGGTTCTCTCATCCGATACCTGCAATTCCTTCCAATTCAGTTTATGAGATTCATTAACAACATGTGATGTAGAACAAATACATTAAAAACATTATGATTTTTATGCAAGTGGGGTGGTAGTACGAGATGATAGGCAATGTGTTGAATTCTCTCTTGCATTTTAAACAGTCCTATAAATCAAGGTGACAACTTTGTCCCTTTCCCGAACCGAATGGTACTATTATTAGGCCAAATATGAATGAAAAATTGATCTCCCACTTTATAAATTTTGTCAGTCCTATGTGCATCAACATAACGTTTTTGTCTATCATGTGCTTCCTTTAGTCGTTTCCTAATATGAATCACCTGTTCCTCCATCTCTTGAATCAATTCTGGCCCAACTGTCACTTGGTCTTCTAACCTTTCCCAACTCAACGGTGTTCTACATGGCCTTCCATACATATCTTCATAGGGTGGCATTCCAATGAAGCTACGAAATTTGTTATTGTAGGTGAACTCTACCAAAGGTAGGTACTTCTCCCAATGTGTTTGATTATTCATAACATACATCCTAATCATGTCTTCCATAACAAGATTTGATCTCTCGATTTTCCCATATGTTTCGGAATGATATGTTGTGCTTAAGTTCAACTGATTTCCCAATGGTAACTATAAACTTGTCCAAAACCTAGATGTGAATTGAGAGTCCCTATGTGAGATGATATTCTTGGGTAACCCATGCAGACAGATGACCCCACTTATAAACACACGTGCCACATTAGTGACATCATAAGTGTCTCTAATTGGAATAAAATGAGCACTCTTGGCCTACTTATCAACTATCACAAGAATGACATTTTTTCTGTGCGATGTGAGTGGAAATCCCACAACAAAATCCATAGAAATGGCTTCTCACTTGGACATAGGAACATCATGTGGTTGTAGGAGACCTATCGGTTGGTGGTAGTTAGCCTTCACTTGTTGACACTCTAGGAACTTGGTGATGAAATCAACTACATCATGCTCCATGCCTACCTAGAAGAAACGATTCTTCATGTCTGCATACATTTTCTTCACACCCGAATGTGCACAATAAATTTCTCTATGGGCTTCCTTGAGTATGATCTTAGAATATCCCCACCTTTGGGGATGTACATCCTTCCCTGATATCTTAATAATCCATCTGCTTCCAGGATATATCCTTCATACTTTTGATCTACTTTCCTCCCACTCGGGAGGGTTAAAGTAACCTTTAATACTAACTATGTCCAAGAAGTTGCCCCAACATACGCTCCCTCGGATTAAATTTTAAGGGAACCAAGGAGAAGACACATGGTCTCCTGCTCAAGGTATCTATGAACACATTCTCCTTTCCCTTGATGTACAAAATTCCAAAATTTTACTCACTCATAAACTCACTCCATCACCTCTTCCTGGAACTGAGATCCCTTTGAATGAAGAGATGCTTTAAGATTTCATGGTCTATTTTGAGCTCAAAGCTTCTCCCCATTAGATAATGCCTCCAAATCTTTAGATATATCATTACAACTGCTAACTCTAAATCATGAGTAGCATAAATCTCCTCATGTTGCTTCAACTTTCTTGATGCATACACTATCACTCCCCCATCCTGCATTATCATGACCCCCAATCCTTGCTTCGAGGCATACATGCAAACTATGAAGTTTTTTTCCATATCTGACACACACATAGTTGGAGCATTAGTTAGTAACCTCTTAATACCGATGAATGCAATATCTCATTCTTATGTCCATTCATACTTGACCCCCTTGCGTTGTAAGGGGGTGATGGGTTTCTCTATTTTAGAGAACCCTTCCACAAACCTCCGATAATAACCCGCTGGCCCCATGAAGCTTCTTACATCATGATAATTTTTTGGCACTGGCCATTCTATAATGGCCTTTACCTTTTCTCAGTCCACAACGATTCCTTCACTGGAAATGATATGACCTAAATAGTGAATTTATTTCTGGAAGGAAGAACACTTCGACAACTTGACATGCAATCTATTTTCTCTAAGGCATGACAAAGCCACTCACAAGTGTTCCTCATGTTCTCTTTCATTCTTGGAATAGATGAGGATATCATCCAGAAAGACCTGTACAAAGCGGTCTAAGTACTTTTGGAATACATCATTCATGAGGCTCATGAATACTACTAGCACATTGGTCAAACCAAAAGGTACTACAATGAACTTGTAATTCCCAAATCGAGTTTGAAAGGAATTTTTAGGAATATCACCTTCTTTAATCCTTAACTGGTGATACCCTGATAGTAGATCAATTTTTGAGAAAACTACTGCCCCTTTCATATGATTAAAGAGGTCATCTATATGTGGTATTGGGTACCTATTTTTCAGTGTAGCATGATTCAGTTACCTGTAATCTATACACAATCATAAGGAACCATCCTTCTTCTTGAAAAGAATTACTGGTGCACCCCAAGGTGAGACACTAGGCCTTATTAGCCATAAGTCAAGTAGTTCCTTCAACTTCATCTGCAACTCAAAAAGTTCTAGTGTTGCCATCTATACAGAGTCTTGGAAATTGGCTCCACACCATGTTTTAGCTTGATGGTAAAATCAAGCTTCCTCTAAGGAGGTAACCCTGGAAACTCTTTCAGAGAAACATCCTTAAACCCCGACAATACTACATAATGATCCAAGGAGGGTCCTTTCCCTTCATTAACTACTTCCACTACATACAATAGACAAACTTGCCTCATGCCATTTAACCTTTATGGTCGAGATAAAGTGTTGAGACACTTTCCTCCGTACACCATGGATGTTTACTGACCTTCCTTCATCATCAACACAAAGCATCCTATTCATGAAACAATCTACCAAAGATCGATGGGATTCTAACCAGTCCATTCCAATGATTAGGTCATACGTCCGTAGAGTAGTGACATACACCTTCAGCCTAGTAGTACACACTCGTAGTTCTACTGGACAATTATCGACGCTAGGTCCTACCACTTTCTTTTCCCCCGAAGCCATCTTGACTTGTTTAAAGTCATCGTGCTCATAGGATGCCAACCCGCACTTTTCTAATGCACAAGGTGAAATGAAACTATCTGTAGCACGAGAATCAAATAAAATTTTAACATTGACATGATTTAACATACCTGACGACTCCACCATAGTGGATTTATGCTCTTCTTGGTGGTTATTAATTGCTGCATAAATATGGTGGCTACTACTTTCTCTTCCCATTGGGACCTTTCCTTCTCTATGCACAAAGCCTGCTTGTAACTCTGGACAATCACACTGGTAATGAGGTCCTTCATACCCACAACAAGTAACACTAGATGGAACCTACACACTTCCCTGTGACGGTTTGTGAAATGAGTTCCTTCCCTTGGAACCCATGCCCCTACTTGTTCCTCCCTAAGAAGTTCGTGGACCTTCCTATGTCTTTGGTGATGAGTGGGATGTTGCATTTACTGCCATTTAAATACTTGTTGTAACTTCTATAGGAGCGACTCTATTTCCATAAGGGGTTGGCCTAGAGCTTCCTCCCCTAGAGAAATTCCTAGGGGCCTTTCCCACGAATCCAGGATGATGTGGTATGGTTGACCTCATACCTACGTTTAAGCTCATGTGCTCGTCCACATAACGAGCATTTTCAACTGCTTCAACTACTGACGATGTTTTCCACATCTGTGCCATGGCCCTTATCTTATGTTTTAACCCGTACAAAAAATGTTCGTCATGTCATTGATCGATATACATGTACGAGACATATTTTACTAACTCCATCAACCTGATATCGTACTCTTCTACAATATTGTTTCCCTAAACTAGAGCATGTGCTCCTACTTATTGTTCCTCATAGTACACAGGTAGTTATTTCCTCTGGAAGGTACCTGGGGTAAGGTGCAACTGCCTCTCTAGGTTACCCCACCAGTTCAAGGCAATGTCCCTCAACTGAAAGATTTCTATCTTCTCCTTTTATGTGGAAGCATAGTATCTTAAGGTGAAACATCACGTCATTCCTTCTAGCCATGCCTCTGCACGTTCACTTTCACGACCCCCAACAAATTCTGGGAGCTTGATCTTATGTAGATATATGGTGATGTCCCTTGGTGGAGGCCCTCCCTCAAAGTCCCTTGACACTTCAAGGTTACCCACTCTATATGGTGGGGGTTCCACTCTGACATCTACTGAATAGTATCCCTTTAATGTCTCATTAATATCCTCTAAGGAACAAAAAATGAGAGCTAATGCAGGCGATGGTGGTGGCAGTTGTAACGACCCCTCCGTTATGACTAGGAAAGTGAACTAGAAAAGGTAATTTTTTTTTAAGCATTAGGAAATTATCGTCAACACATAATTCATTACAACGCCTAATTAATGACATCATAATTAAAAGCATTACAAGTGACTCATCATCGTAATCCATAATGACACAACCAATGCATCAATCATAATTAGTAACGCCACATAATTAACACATCATTGCATTAAATAACAACATAAATGTCGATGCAATATCAACTGATCACATAAAGATAACATAGAGAAACTACCCACTCAACCTACCCTGCAAGGTTAGGATCTCCAAGACACATAAGCAACACTCAAGCCCATGATTCATCCGATTGATTTTGACCATTTAAGGTCTCAAGGTTGGTGACTATTCTGAGGAACAAGGAGGTGTCTACATTACACTACCACAATCAAGTCCAAAAACCAACTTGCTAAATCAACAACATCAACGATAATCAATTGCAATAGTATTCTAATAACCAATCACACATCACATAAATTCCAAGGCACAATAATTTAATTATTAAATCAATCATACAACGACATAGGTTAAGGCGCAATGTAATCAACTTGATTTTATTTTCAAGGTGCAAAATCAGACATCTACTTTACTCCAAGGCACGTGATTAATCAATCATTGAATTCAACAATAATCAACATAATTTCAAGGTCCGCGCATGACCCAATTACCGAATTAAACATAATCAACATCATTCAATGCATGCAATTAATCTAATCACTTAAGAAATCATACATCAACATTGTTACAATGTGCGAGAGTAATCTAAGGTGTATTGATTTATGCATCATCCTTAGTCCATAGTGCAAGAAATCTAATTACTTAATCATCAACATAATCCATGGCGTAAGGGAAATCAATCACTCAATCATCTATTCATTAACATTTTTGGTGGCACAAGAAGTAAATCACACACCTGACCATTCATATGTCATTGCTTTTATATCATGACGCGAAATAATTATCAATTAATTTAAGGCGTAAAATAAATATAATCTATTAATTTTAGGGAACAAGAATCTAGTTACTCAGCCATTTATTTCCACGCGCAAAGTAATCTAATCACTTGAATTCAAGGAATATGAGTAATCATCAATTTTTTTCATTGCGCGAGAGGATCTACTTACATAACTCATTACATGTCAGGCAATAAATTCATGACACATGATTTATCATCAACTTAATGCTCATGATGCAAAAGTAAGCAAATTACCTAACCAAACACACATCGACATTTATTCATGATGCAAAACTAATCAAGATCGTAACCAATCATATTTCGCAGTAATTTCATTGTGCATGAGTAATCATCAATTTTATAATATCCACAAGCACACATGTTCTAGTGAGGGGTTATAAATTCTTAAGTTTAAATCCTTCTTCTATTTCGCCATTAACTAGTATATCACTATGCACAAGCGATATGGTTGATATACTCTGGTGGAACCCCTATGCATTGCATGTTAACATTAATACCATCCTTTCGTTATTAAATGTAGCTTAGTGTATAACTTCTTGGTCATAAATGTGCATGTTTATACTTATGCAATACTAGTATTAAGAAAACATCTTAATATTAATACCCCTTCTTTAGTTTAATCTATTAGTGTTTAAGATATAATTTTTTCAACATAGATACATATAAGTTATGCCTATTCCAAAGTAAGAGAACATCTCCACTAACCTTAAGGAAAACAAGTTTAAGTAAGGATGTTCACAACACAATTAAGCACATTAAATAAAGAGTTGAAATTCATCATTGCTATTGGAGAGGTCAACAATATTTACTTAGGCAACATAGACAAAATAATAATATTTGTAAAGGTAGTCTTCCAACGAATTAATAAATAGTCTAACTAATAAAGGGTGATTGCACCAAAACACAGACAATTTTCATTAATAAAAACACAGAGGAAAAGAATATTAATATCACAGGGAAATTACAACAAAACGCAGGCAACCTTTTGTTATAAAACATAGAGGAAAAGAATATTAAGATCACAGGGAGATTACACCAAACACGGACAGTCTTTTGTTATAACATGCAGAGGAAAACAAGTGAAATCGTAGGGGTTACTCCCGTCAAATTTCCTAAGGGTATAAAGGGAAAAAACACAAAGAAAGAAGGTGGTAATTGCATGAGATGAATTGTTGAGAGAGAAAACCCAAAGGATACACCATTTACCAGAATCACTAAGGGAAAAATTCAGATGGATACATCAATTACAAAATTATTGAGGGAAAATTTAGATGGATACACAGTTTATAAAAACATTGGGGAAACACAAAGATAGACTGGTTACTAATGTTGGGCACATTTTAAAGAAAACGCAGAGGGTAAAATCAAATTATGTTAGGAAAAATGAATGTTTACCATGCTAGGAGAATGCATTAAAAACACAGAGAAAAATTATCGAAACAAATGTAGAAATATTCAGGGTACCTCGCATGGTGTAAAAACGCAGACTAGATCCAAATTTTCTACATTAAATCAAAGGTTATGATCTCCTAAAAAATGAAGAGCATTAAGATTAAATCATAGATAATATCCAAAGGAAAATCTCCAGGGCGAATTCACCGTATTAGGCAAAACTTCTTTGGCAACATGTTGAGTTGAATCAAGGGGAAAAAATGCCTTGAGAGAATAATGTTGTTGGTCAACTTTCAATTGCATAAAACAGAGATGAAATAGGGAAAACAAATGCCCAGAGTGTGCAATATTGTTGGGCGACCTTCATTTAGCAAATTAAGGAGATGAATCAAGGACAAAAATGCCAGGGGATGCTCAACAATTCACCCAAAAGAAATAAAACACAAGTGAGCCAATGGAGGTGTTATTTTGCAAAAACGTTGAGGTTCTACTGTGGTAAAAACACATAGGATTAAGTTTTGCGGAGACACACTTTGCAAGAATAAATTTAACTCAACAATTCGATACATAAAGCAAAGTTATGCAATTTTTTATTTAAGGTAGTGTTACCAAAATCTGATGGAAAGTATTTAGATCATGCATTCAAAGCACCATGGCGGCGTCCCACAGTCACGGAACAATCATCAAAATTCATTTCACATAATGTTTTTCTATAAATCTAGAGTTCTAAAGAAATTACTGAATCCAATTTATAACTTAACTATTACAATTACAAGGTAAAAAAAAATACCATAACCGACGGAGAAAATTTTGAAACCGAAGGCATTCTTCTGCAGTGATGTTCCTTTCGATCTCTCGCTTGCTAACTGTTGATACTTCATCGGTACCTCCTAGCCCCCCGAGCTGCATAGGAGCCACACACATACGCAACTAGAAATCCTATATCTCCCAGCTTGCCTCGCAAGGTAGAGGCACCAGTCTCTCTCAAGATGGGTATCCCAACTCTCACAAGTAAAACCAATCATAATTTCTACAACATAACCTTACTCATAACCAGTGTGATCCTTTCCTCCTCTTAACTATTTGTTTTATAGAATTTCCATAGTGACACCTTCCCGTTTGCACATTTAATTCATATTTTAAAAATTAATTCAAAATTACTCTTCCCATACACTTGTCACCCGTTCCCTTAGTTTCACAAGTAAATCCATAATTTAATTTAATTAAAATTCAATTTCCCTCACCCATCGTAAAAGCGCTCCTAAAATCACTCCTAGTTGTCCCTTTATTCCCTTTATTTCTAATTAATGACTAACACTTTTCTAAAACCATGTTGAGTTAAAATAGGAAACATCTCCTAGTTAAACTATTGTAAACTAGACTTGATGTAGGAGCATCTCTCCACGTCAGCTAGCCAGCCAGCCACGTCAGCGCGTGCACTCAAGGCTGAAGAGAGGCACAACCCTCGTTTTCAATTTTGAAATTGAATGTAATTAAATGCCTTAGGCTGTTGATCCGTGAGGCCGTGCTATGTGCATAGCTTGTAGGTATATAGGCCTTTAATGTTTGAAGGCTGAGCTCTAGATCCGATTTGAGGACTAGACAACCCATTCAATGCCATTGAATAGGGTAGGTGAGTTTGGAGGGAAGAGCTCTAAGAGCCCCCTCATGTAAAAGATCAATTTTGATATCATTTTGCGGAGTTGTAAGAGGTAGTTGTAAAAGTCGAGAGAACAGAAGAGCAAAATCCAAGACTTTGTTAAAGTCCGCGCTCAGAACACCCTTGTAAACAGGCATTTTATTAATTCAAAACAACAGTTTTTCCTGCATGTATTTCTGTGTTGTGTGAATGTCTATGAGTGTTCATGTTTATGTTGTAGATGTATGCTAGGCATTTCCAGGATTTGTTTGATTTTCAGGCTTGAGAGGTTCTTTGTGGTTTCATGCCAGGAGGGTGTGATAGAGTACTACAGTCTCTGAATACCAGTGCATAGATGCAATTCTGAACTCTGTGGATTTAGACAAAGATGTGTCGAGGCACAAAAGATGAAATCATTAACTCAGGGAAGAACTTTGAGGTTTTTGAACACCTCAGGAGGCAAGGTTGTGGAGAAGAGCACAGTTGCAAATAGAAACTCTTGTGATTTCTGTAAAGCTCTGCCAAGTGGGCATTGAGCATATGCACAGGTTGCATTGAAGAAGAACTCTGCTGAGAGTTCAACAGAATTCAGAATCACTGAATATTCTAGACACTCTTCCAGGAGGGCATTGAGTAAGTGCCAGAGAGTACAAAGAGAACTCTTTGAGTTCTGGAATTTGGAGAAGAGTCTAAGGAGAAGGATCTTCACAGGATTGCTAAACACCCTGAAGACTCAACAATAAGTTGCTTGAGCAAGGATAGTTAGGAGGACATCAAATTCTCCATCTGAAGAAGAAAGAAAAAATACTGAGTTCCTTAGAGGTCGAAGCTACAGGAAAGCTCAGGACGGATAGCACCTTTGTGTGCGCAAAGACTTTGCAGAGGCATAGAAGTTGCAGAATCCCTTGAGGATTCGAAGGATAAGCTCAAGAGGAGTAGTGATTTCGGTGCATGAAGCCATAGCTGAAAGGAGTACAGAAGTGAAAGGACTCTTTGGGAGAGTTCAGAGTCTCTAAAGCTCAGGAGGAGTAGCATCTTTGAGAATGTAGGTGAGACTCAAGGTGAAGAGCTCGCAAGGAAGATAAAAAAAGGTCGAGGCCTTTGAGAATTTGAAATTCTTCCAAGTCTGGGAAGAAATCGCCAAAGTTCGGGAGGAGCAACAGCTACCATTGGATCAGCCGAGAGAATCTGGACCATGGATTCATGTCCAAGAGGCAGTGTAGGAAAGGCGCAGGGGAAGACAGGTCTGATTCATCAGATCTTGGTCTAAACAACCGATATCCGTTGGATCTATCGAGAGTTTCATGAGTTTTAAACCTCACGTGAAGAGAAGCAGAAGCGAAAGTCCTGAGAAGGAGTTTGTATCGGGATATCGACACTCGGAAGTTCGGGGATCCAGAGGATGAGAGTCCAGGCACTTGGCATTAGAAATCATGAAAAGGTGAAATAGATTTGAGTTGTTCGTCTGAGAGAGGACACGTGTCACGATATCCTCTCTATCAGGGATTTAGACACCAGAAGTCAGAGAAGGAAGTCCTTGGCTTCACGAGTGGCGAAGTCGTGAGAAGATCGAGACCATCCATTTGAGGAGGATAGGTGGCAGAGATCAAGGTATGTCGTGAACTCGGATGTTCACAAGGCAAGAGCCCAAGAGTTGGGTGCTCCAGGTCACAAAGTTACAAAATCACGAGGAGTGAAGACAACCATTAGATCCTGGTCGTGGGAGAACCATTGGATCAGAGCCTCATCTCGTGTTTCGTGTATTCAAAGGTTTGAAGGTTGAGAGGACCTTGTCTCGACTACAGAATTCAGGAAGTGCCAAGAGCCGGGAATGGAGGAACACATGGTAGAACCACAAGGTGGGGCCCACGCGATTGACAGGTGAACATGTGTCGCCAGGAGGAAAGGAGTCAACACTTCGTTGACTTCTCGCGTCTCAGGGATTCGCGAGATAAGAGCATGGGAGCTCGACGTTGAAACTAGCGAAGTGGCGAGTAGCGATAATGTGAGAGGGAAATCTAACATCACCTCTCGGGGGTTTGTGAAGGGAAGGTGCCAAGGTTGGATGCTACAACTCATGAAGGGGCGATTTGCGAGAAGTGCGAAAGGAAGGTCAACCTTCGCTGACTTTTAAGTCTTGAAGGATCGCACAAGGAGGGAGAGAGAGTTCAACCCTTTAACTCATGAAGCAACGAATAGCGAGAGGAGCTAGCATTAAGCTTAGTCGGTGGTCATGCACGGAAGGCGCTGACAAAAGAGGAGCTATACCCATTTTGTGATCTCAGGTATTGCAGGATTGAGAAGGAAGAGTCGAAAGTTTCGACTCGCGAACTCGTGAGATCGTGAGTTACGACAAGTGAATTTGGGTTTGGCCCTTGGTCATAGCACTGTGGTTTCTTGGGGAGATAGGATCTCGCGCCTAGTGCTGTTCGCATAGGGGAGTTCTCGAAGGACCTGTGGATCGATAAACTGGAGATTCCAGCAGGGAATCAAAAGAGTCGCTTCGTCTCAAGGAAGTGAATGAACGATCCTTAAGACCGGGAGGTCACGGAGAGACTCTGTCGAGGTAGAGGTGGCGGTCTATGTTAGTTTGGTATTATAGTGGGGCTTCATTTGTAGATTTCAGGTGAAGCGAAGAGGAGAAGAAGACAGTCAGGGAGACTGCGGATGAAGCTGAAACACTCAGGGGTGCAGAGTGATAGCGACAGGTTTTCCAGGAGAGAAGACAGGGACAGCGATATGGCTACTGAAGGCCAAAGATACACTGGAAAGAAAAGCCTAGAGTTGATGGTGAAAAGATAGTGTAAGCTGCTGAGATGGTGGTTGAGGCCTGCTGAAAACCTCAACAGACCAGAGAAAAGGGTTCAAGGATGTGAGCCAGAGACTGGGAGAAATCTCAGCGATGTTGAAGATGAAATGGGATCGGATGAAGATCTCAAGCACTACCAGGAGGGCAGAGAGGAAATTCCCAACTTCCATGTGGGAAAAGGGTTGAGATCACTGCGAGATCTCACAGACTATCATGAGGACAACTAGGGAATTTCACATTGCTAGGTGGGCAATGGATTGAGATCGTTGCAGGATCCCATAGACTGCCAGGAGGGTAGCCAAGAGTTTCCAATTTTCCAAGTGGGCAAGGGAACAGAGATGGGATCAGTTGATTCCATAGACTGCCAGGAGGGAAGCAGAAAAATCCCAATTTGCCAGGTGGGAAAGGATAAGCAGATGAGGCTATCTGAGAGTCTCATAAACTCAAAGGTGATTTTGGATCATTAGATGCAGCTGAGGGAAGAGGAGGATCTGAGGAGCCTTCTAATGATTGGAGGAATTCAGGTATTCCTACCACGTAGCCTAGAGGAGGCAAAGATCTATGTTGTAGATGCAACAACAACAGAAGGAAAACCAGCTGAGACTGTCAGAGAAAAATTGGAGCAGATATCTGAGGCTGCCCAAGGAGAAGAAGATGAGCATTCTGAGGAATGTCTCAATACTTTTAGCCAGGAATATAAGGAAGCTACAACACTAAAGACGATAGCAGGAGAAGCCGAAGAGTAGGCAGATAGATTCCTCACTCCATGGGAGATGGAGCTGGAGATGTTGGAGGATTGGCTGAACAATCCAGAGCCAGCAGGAGAACTGGCAGAAGTTGAGCTGTCAAAGAAGGTGACTAAACAACAGGTCAGTCAAGGGGAGACTGCAGAGATGAAGTCTACAACATAGTGGATACTTAGTTCCATAGAGGACGAATATGAGGATGGCATGGGAGATCATGATGATCTACCCATTTGCAGAAAATAAATGTAGTTGAGGAGACTGCAAAAGCAGAGCCAGCCACTAGAGCAGTTGGATGAAGTGATCGAGGAGATCAAAGAGCTGATGATCAGGTCAGAAGAGACTACCATCGAGGAGAAGCTGAGAAGAGAAGCATAAGAAGAAGAAGCAACAACAGCGCAGCAGCAGCAGCAACAGAGAGATGGAGCAGATGAACAGCTCCAGAAATTTGTTTGGGATCTAGAAGGATTTCCAAAGCTGAGAGAGGAAGCTCATGAGTAGGAGCTCATGAATTTTATAGCTAAGGAGTATGATGTAGGAGCATCTCTCCATGTCAGCCAGCTAGCCAGCCACGTCAGTGCATGCACTCAAGGCTGAAGAGAGGCGCAGCCCACATTTTCAATTTTGAAATTGAATGTAATTAAATGCCTTAGGCTGCTGAGCCGTGAGGCCGTGCTATGCGCATAGGTTGTAGGTAGATAGGCCTTTAATGTTTGAAGGATGAGATCTAGATCTGATTTGCGGACTAGACATCCCATTCAATGCCATTGAATAGGGTAGGTGAGTTTGGAGGGAAGATCTCTAAGAGTCCCCTCATGTAAAAGATCAATTTCGATCTCATTTTGGGGAGTTGTAAGAGGTAGTTTTAAAATTCAAGAGAAATGAAGAGAAAAATCCGAGACTCTGTTAAAGTCTGCACTTAGAACACCCTTGTAAACAGGAATTTTATTAATACAAAACAACTGTTTTTCCTGCATGTATTTTTGTGTTGTGTAAATGTCTATGAGTGTTCATGTTTATGTTGTAGATGTATGCTAGGCATTTGCAGGAGTTGTTTGATTTTCAGGCTTGAGAGGTTCTTTGTGGTTTCATGCTAGGAGGGCGTGATAGATTACTGTGGTCTCTGAATACCACTGCATAGATGCACTTATGAACTCTGTGGATTTAGACAAAGACGTGTTGAGGCACAGAAGCTGAAATCATTAACTGAAGGAAGACCTTTGAGGTTGTTGAACACCTCAGGAGGCAAGGCTGTTGAGAAGAACATAGTTGCAGATAGAAACTCTTATGAGTTCTGTAAAGCTCTGCCAAGTGGGCATTGAGCATACACATAGGTTGCATTGAAGAAGAACTCTACTGAGAGTTCAACAGAAGTCAGAATCACTGAAGATTCTAGACACTCTGCCATGAGGGCATTGAGTAAGTGCCAAAGAGTACAGAGAGAACTCTTTGAGTTCTAGAATTTGGAGAAGAGTCCAAGGAGAAGGATATTCACAGGGTTGTTGAAAACCCTGAAGACTCAACAATAAGTTGCTTGAGCAAGGATAGTCAGGAGGACATCAGATTCTCCATCTGAAGAAGAACGAAAAAAGACTGAGTTCCTTAGAGGTCGAAGCTACAGAAAAGATCAGGATGGATAGCACCTTCATGTGCGCAAAGACTCTGCAGAGGCGCAGAAGTTGTAGAATCCCTTGAGGATTCAAAGGATAAGCTCAGGAGGGGTAGTGATTTCGGTGCATGAAGCCATAGCTGCAAGGAGTGCAGAAGTGAAATGACTCTTTAGGAGAGTTCAGAGTCTCTAAAGCTCAGGAGGAGTAGCATCTTTGAGAATGTAGGCGAGACTCAAGGTGAAGATCTCACAGGGAAGATGAACAAAGGTCGAGGCCTTTGAGAATTCAAAATTCTTCCAAGTTTGGGAAGAAAGCACCAAAGTTCGGGAGGAGAAACAACTACCGTCAGATCAGCCGAGAGAATATTGACCGTGGATTTGTGTCTAGGAGGCAATGTAGGAAAGGTGCAGGGGAAGAAAGCTCTGAGTCATCAGATCTTGCTCTAAACAGTCGACAATTGTTGGATCTGTTGAGAGTTTCATGAGGTTTAACCCTCACGTGAAGAGAAGCAGAAGCGAAAGTCCTGAGAAGGAGTTCGTATCGGGATATCGACGCTCGGGAGTTTGGGGATCTGGAGGACGAGAGTCCAGGCACTCGACATCAGAAATCACAAAAAGGTGAAATAGATCTGAGTCATTCGTCTGAGAGAGGACACGTGTCATTGTGAGATCCTCTCTATCGGGGATTTGGACACTGGAAGCCAGAGAAGGAAGTCCTTGACTTCGCGAGTGGCGAAGTCATGAGAAGATCGGGACCATCCATCTGAGTTGGATAGGTGGCAGAGATCAAGGGATCTCAAGAAATTAGAGGTTCATAAGGCAAGAGCCCAAGAGTTTGGTGCTCCAATTCGCGAAGTTTTGAAATCGCGAGGAGTGAGGAAAACCATTAGATCCAGGTCACGGGAGGACCATTAGATCAGAGCCTCATTGCGCATTTTGCGTATTTGGAGGTTCGAAGGTTGAGAGGACCTCATCTCGACTATAGAAGTTGCGAAGTGCCAAGAGCCGGGCATGGAGGAACTTGTGGCAGAACAACAAGGTGGGGCCCACGTGATTGATAGGTGAACACGTGTCGCTAGGAGGAAAGGAGTCAACACTCCGTTGACTTCTCGTGTCTCGGGGATTCACGAGATAAGAGCATCGGAGCTCGATGTTGAAACTCGCGAAGTGGCGAGTAGAAAGAACGTGAGAGGTAAATCTAACATTGCTTCTCGGGGGTTCGTGAAGGGAAGGTGCCAAGGTTGTATGCTACAACTCGCGAAGGGGTGAGTTGCGAGAAGTGCGAAAGGAAGGTCAACCTTCACTGACTTTTAAGTCTCGGAGGATCGCACAAAGAGGGAACGCGCGTTCAACCCTTGAACTCATGAAGTGGTGAATAGCGAGAGGATCTAGCATTAAGCTTAGCCGATGGTCACATGCAGAAGGCGCTGACAAAAAAGGAGCTATACCCATTTCGTGATCTCGGGTATCACAAGATTGAGAAGGAAGAGTCGGGAGTTTTGACTCACGAACTCGCGAGAACGCGAGTTACGACAAGTGACTTTGGGTTTGGCCCTTGGTCATAGCGCTGTGGTCGCTTGGGGAGATAGGAGCTCGCACCTAGTGTTGTTCGCACATGGGAGTTCCCGAAGGACCTGTGGATAGATAAACTGGAGATTCCAGCGGGGAATCGAAAGAGTCGCTTCGGCTCGGGGAAGTGAATGAACGATCCTTAAGACCGGGAGGTCATGCAGAGACTCTGTCAAGGTAGAGGTGGCGGTCTAGATCAAGACTCTAGATTCCTTTCTATGCCTACCCTTTCCTTTAGCTTTCGTCCAATTTTACCTTAAATTCCAATTTGGTAATTACTTGCACAATGTGTATTAAATCACTCTTTAGATTTTTTTTATAATCATTGATTTCTTAAATTGATTTATTTCATCCCCTCATTATTTAATTTATAAAATTAGTTTTTTGTACTCTAATTAACTTAGACTTAGGCTTAGTTAAATTTTTATTTGAAAAATATTAGACCATTAGGGATTATGATTAATAAATTTAGTCTTTAATTAATTAATTAATCAATTAATTAATTCAGTAGTGCTCAAGATTTTACAAGGTTTAACATTCGCTCAAATTTTTCTAGGCCAACTAGATTCATTGACTCACCTTTTTAAATACTACGACGTTCCCTTCAAGACGAACTCTTTGCTTGAAGGGTGCCACTCATATTTGATTCAAATTTTAATTACGTAACGTTCCCTTCAATACACACTTCGTGTTCCAAGGGTGCCACTCACCTTTGACTGGTTTTGGTAGTTGTCCAATCCTTGGATTCAATACTCCATTCAGGCAACCTTGTGAGAAGGTAAGGGCTTATAAGGAATAAGGACCCTACCTTATTTCCCTCCCTTTAAAAATATTCATGAGCTACTGTCTCAGTCTGCCCTCATGGCATGGTAGACCTCTCGAACTACGTAATCGTTAACCTACAATTCAAGCCACGATGGGAATGCTATTAGGCTGTGACATGAATGCTTCCACACCTCTCCCTCAATATCCAGTTGTTGTCCTTTACTCCTTATGTGAGTCAGATTAGCAAGAAATCATCAACTTGCATCCAACAACAAAACATTGTCAATGATCCATAAACAACATCATAATATACCTGATCATATGTCACATATGCATAAATGAAATACTCAAGCCAATAAAATCCACTCCCTGACTCAATCCGGAGTCCAAGGAGGTCCATCAATGCCATCAACATCCTCAATATGTCAAGTGTCCTGCACACTCAAGTGAAACTCGTCAATAACATATGTCAATACATAGTTATCAAATAACATAAAATCATAATCCATCAACATCATCATAAGAATCCATAAGTCAAATATACAACCATATACTAAAACTAGATCACTTGCACGCAAGTGTCCTCAAAGAATAAGTCAATAACATGTGCTCACAAGAGTAGGATGTTACATACACCCCCTCTTGTTTTAACCTTCATTCTGAAGTTGTACAGTATATAAATGTAGTGTATAAATCATCTGACAAGATCTATATGTCTAACTATCAAATAAATATGGAAACTGTTGATGCATATCATATACGTCCTCCTAGGTAGTTGAGTGAGGACTATAATTTTCCCTTTGAACCTTCACTTGATCGACTGTTCAATGCACTAGTTATTGAATGCAATGCTCCAGAATGCAAATTGGATCCACCGTGAGTGCACCTTCATCCGACACCTGCAAGGAACTCATGGAAATCACAGTGTAGGATCACTAACATAATGTATCAAAACCAAAACATGAAAAACATCGTGCATACACCTCAAAGAATCATGCAAGGCTAGTCAATAGGCCACATGACCTTTATTTTCCACAACCTCAAAACATCCCACAAACCTAGGAGAGAGTTTAGAACCCTTCCCAAACTTAATTGAGCTCTTGTGCGGTTTCACCCGCAAGAAAACTCGGTCGCCAACTTCATAATTATGGTCAACGTGATGCGCATCAGCATAACTTTAATGTCAATCTTGCGCTTCTTTAATCCTTTGTCTTATCATTTGAATTTGTTCTTCCATTTATTGGATCACTTCTGGTCCTACTAGGACCCTATCCTCAATTTGATCCCAACTCAAAGGCACCTTACATGGTTTCCTATAAAGAAACTCAAATGGTGCCATATTAATGGTGCTTTGATAGTTGTTGTTGTACACAAACTCTACTAGTGGAAAGAAATCTTCACAATGCTTCTATTGGTCCATAACGTACATACACAACATATCTTCCAAGATTTGGTTCATTCTTTCTATCTTCCCGTCTATCTCTAGGTGATACGATGTACTAAATTTAAGTTGGGTTCCCAAGGCCTCTTGGAAACTAGTCCAAAATCATCATGGAAACACCGATCCTTGATCAGATACGATCCTTTTAGGCACACCATGAAATCTCACAATATTTTTGACAAAAACTATAGCTATGTATGGCTCTTGATACATCATATGCACATGAATAAAATGGGTGCTCTTCATCAGAGTGTCAACTACCACTAAAATTGAGTCGTGTTTCTCCATCAGCGGAAATCCAACAGTAAAGTCCATTGAAATGACTTCCCATTTCGATTCTAGAATAGCGTGTGGCTATAGTAATCCTGTCGGATGTCTATGTTTAGCCTTCACTTGCTGACATTCTAGACATCTCACCATGTAGTTAACTATGTCTGCCTTCATTCCTTTCCAGAAGAATAAGGGATTAAGGTTTTCCCTCATCTTTGTGACTCCTGGATGAGCCATGTACACTGCTCTATGAGCTTCGTTTAAGATCAAACTTATCAAATCATCATTAGGCAGTATGTAAATCCAGTTATTATACCTCATCAATCCATTATTGTACAATGCATATCCTTAAAACTTTGGTACCAACATGGTGTCTTGTTCGATATTTTCCTTAACCTCTTTATACTAGTTATCATCGCACTATATAGTTAGAATATTTTCTCGAAGATTCTTCTGAAGAGGTATCACCGAAAATATGTGTGGTATCCGACTCAAAACATCTACCACTATGTTCATTGTTCCCTTTATGTAAGTAACTCAGAATCGTACTCGCTAAGCAGTTCTAACCAACATATTTGTCGCGCGTTTAAGTCACTTTGCGTAAAAATGTGCTACAAGACATAGTGGTCTATTTTTAGTTCAATTTTCCATCAAATCAGGTATTGTATCCACACTCTTAGGGCATACATAATCGAAAATAACTCCAAGTCATGCATCGTGTAGTTCTACTCATGTTTTCTTAATTTCCTTGAGATGCAAGCGATCACTCGATCGTTTTGCATCAAGACTATGCCTAAGCCTTCCTTGGATATGCCTATGCATACCAAGAATTTCTCATCCATGTCGGGGAATTTTAGTATCTTTGTTGTCATCAACAACTCCTTGAGCCTTCAAAATGATTCCGCGCATTTCTTGGTCCAAAAAAACTTCTTGTTTTTCTTCTGCAATTCCATGATCGGATTTTCTATTTTCAAAAAACCTTCGAAAAATTGTCTGTAATATCTCACTAAATCCATGAAGCTACGTAGTTTTGGTACATTCATCGATGTAGTCCATTCCATAATAGCCTCTACCTTCATTGTATCCACAATGATTCCTATTCCAGAGATAACATGCCCTAAGTAATGAATCCTTTATTGATAAAAAGAGCATTTCAGCAGTTTCACGTATAGTTTGTTTTCTCATAAATATTGTAGTACCAAGCGCAAATGATCGTCATGTTCTTTTTTCATCCAAGAATATATCAATATGTCATCAATGAATACTTGAACAAACTTGTCCAAGTATTCACGGAAAACCCCATTAATCAAACGCATGAATACCCCTTGGGTGTTTGTCAGTCCAAACGATAACATGGTAAAATTGTAATTCCCAAACCTCGTCTTGAATGCGGTCTTAGGAATGTATTCCTCTTTGATATGTAACTGGTGATATCCTGATCTCAAGTCAATCTTTGAAAACATAGTTGTGCCCTTCATTTGGTCAAATAGATCGTCTATTCTTGGAAACATATATTGGTTCTTGATAGTTTCCTTGTTCAATTGACGATAGTCAATACAGAGTCTCCATGAACCATCCTTCTTCCATATGAAAATAAGAGGTTCACCCCAACGTGACACACCTGGATGTATAGGTCCTAGGTCTAACAATTCTTTTAGTTGCATTTTCAACTACTGTAACTCAAGCATTGACATCTAATAAGGCGTTCTTGCTATTGGTTTTGTTTTAGGTTTTAAGTCGATGGTAAATTCCATTTCTCTTTTGGGTGGAAAACCTGGTAACTCTTCTAGGAGCATGTCCTCAAACTCTCATATGGTGTAGACCCACTCATCCCTTAGGTCAAGGATCCACTCACAGGATAGTTCTATATTCCCTTGATCCAGATCGGCTCTTTTGATTCCCACTGGAATCTACAAAATTATCGATCCACGGGTCCTTTTCGGCAACTCGCAATCTCGCGAGTTCGTGTGTAGAAGCTCGAACTTTCGTTCCCTTATATCCCGAGTCCCTAATACGCGAGAGGTCAACCCGGTGTTGAATCCTCCAAATGGGTGACGTGTGTCTGCTGGTCTACTTCCCAGGCCCACCTTGCTGTTCTGCTACGTGTCCCTCGCCCCTCACGATTTCACCACTCGCAACTTGGAGCACCCAAGTTCTGGACTTTCACCCTACAAACCTCCGAGTTTGTGAGATCCTTTCGATCTCTACCACCTGTCCTCCCCCTAATGGATGACTGTGATTCTCTTCACTTCTTCTCCACTCGCCTTTCGCTACTTCGCAAGCCTTGATGCAAAACCTTCAACCCTTCAACTCATGAAACCCCGAAATGAGATTTCACGAGGGATCCAACATCCCTGACTAACTTGGATCCTACGGGCCTAATTTCTTCTTAGCTTACACTTGAGGAAAGCTCGTCATAATGTACCTACTTCTCTGTAATATCTGATGGCTCTTGTGACTTCGTGAATTCTTCTCAAATAATTTCGACCGTCCATTTCTTCCTAGACAATTCCTACAGATTTAACCAAGTATTCCTTCGCGGAACTTACCCACCTGCAACGCAAACTTGCTACGCTTCCTTTCAATGCCTCAAGGCACCAACCTTCTGTTCTTTTATTCAAAAACTATGAAGACCCTATCCCTCCTGAGCTTTCTCCAACTCTGAGTCTTAAAGAAGACTCTTGCACGCACTCCTTTCGGTGAATCCTTCAATTACTTTAAATAATTGAAGTCCTTCAACTCTGCGCACTCCCTGCAGCAGTAGTCCTTCAGCAATTTCTCAGGTTCACAAACTCTGGAACTTTACTCAGCCTGCACACTTCTAGCACAACTCTTGTGCTCAACTTGCACTTTTGTGAGAATGAGAACAACGTTAACCCTCCTAAGCTTTCAGAGATAAAACTCTGAACTCTTGTCAACGCACTCTTTGCGGACAACTTTACTGCACTCCTTGCACGAACTCTTGCTCGGATAGAGAAATAATTGAAACTCATTCCTTACTCTCTCTCAGACTTCAAACACAAAGAATGAAATCATATACACAACATATAGAGTAGATGTATAACATAAAGTAAACATTCAACATGCATACACAGAGAACAAATACGACACCATGAATTTGAATCGAAGCTCTTTCTGTTAATTCAAATCTCTGTACATGGGTGTTTTCAACTACATCTCTCTGCTCTCTTCTCTATGCTCTATGCTCATAATGCTGCTAATATTACAATGATACAAGTGAGGGTGTCTATATCCATTTTCCCTCCGGCTCCTAAAACTGTCAAATCTAAGAAATTAAAAGCTATCTACTTACAATAACTTAACATAAATGCCTTCACCTACTACATACGAGAGAAGGACGCTCAAGGTCTGGTTACAATCAAAGAGTATGCTCTTTCTTAATTGTTACATTTAAGTTTGGTGCATCCAAATTCAAAAGATTTTAAACAATTCATCATGTGCCCAAAATGCGTTGGTGTGTGTCCCACATTCGCTTGACATTGACGATGCTCATGCATCATACTCCCTCACTTGAAAATTTTCATGGGCTCCTATCCATGAGCTCTCGCATGATCTGTCCATGCTTCTAGATCTCTGCTTCATTTTCCCAGCTGGCATATTCAACTAGATGTCCCTTCCACTTGACCAAGTATTCAAAATATTCCCTTCTCCTGGTCCTCTTACTAACTCGTTTGTCTAGTATGCTTTCCATATGTGGCTTCTCTGCAACTGGCATCTATTTAGTTCACTGAACCTCTAGTTTCTCATCCCCTGTTCCTGCTTCCTCAGCTTTGTATGGGTACAAATTTGAGATATTGAATACCGAAGAAATTCCGATCCCATCGGGTAATTCAATCTCATAAGCATTTGCCCCAAATTTCTTCAAGACCTTACATGGTCCGATCTTCTTCATCTTCAGTTTGTTATATGTCCCCTTAGGGAACCGTTCTTTTCTCATATGTGCTAGAATCAAATCACCAACCTCAAATTGAATTTGTCTCCTTTATTGATCTTCTCTGCGCTTATAGTCTTGGCTTGTGTTTTGTAATTGCTCCTTCACCTGGCTGTGAAGTTCCTTCATCACTTCTGTGAAATCCTCTACACTAGCACTCCTAGTTGCATTCTGTTCTGAATCTCTCAATTCATATACTCCTCTTGGCTGCATCCCATAAACAATTTGAAATGGACTATGTCCTGTTCTCCTATTAAGCGATTCATTATAAGAAAACTCTGCATGTGGTAATATGTTGTCCCACTGACTGTGGTGTTATGTCACCAAGCTCCTCAGCAAGTCTCTCAAACTCCTGTTTACAACTTCTGTCTGCCCATCTGTCTAAGGATGATAATATGAACTAAATGACAAGTTCGTTCCTAGCTTTTTCCATAAGGTTCTCCAGAAGTGTCCTACGAACTTGGTGTCTCGATCCGAAGCTATGCTCCTTGGTAAGCCGTGAAGTCGAATGACTTCTTTGAAAAACAGATTCGCAATGTGAGTTGTGTCATTGGTTTTCTGACACGGTATGAAATGTGCCATCTTAGAAAATATGTCTACCACTACAAAGATTGAGTCAAACCCTCTTTCTGTTCTCGACAGCCCCAATATGAAGTCCATGCTGACTGCATCCCATGGCCAGTCAGGTATGGGTAATGGTTGATAAAAACCTGCATTCTGCCTCTTTCCTTTTGAATGCTGACAAATTCTTCATTTGTCCACGAATCTTTTGATGTCTGTTCTCATTCATGGCCAAGAATATGACTCATTTAACTTTGAGAACGTCTTGTCATGACCGAAATGTCCAACCAATCCTCCACTATGTTTCTCCCTCAACAGATTCTCCATCATGGAGCATTTTGGAATACAAAGTTGATTACCCTTAAAGAGTAATCCTTCCTGGATCATGTATTCTGTCCATTGCTTCTATCCCTGGGAATTGGATTTTCATCTGCTTCATACGCCTCCTTAAAATATAGATCATCTCTGTACATGTCCCTGAGATCATCAAAACCCAGTGTTTTGACTCTGAACTCCTGCAACAACAAACATTTCCTACTCAAAGCATCAACAAATTTGTTAGTAGTTCCAGAAATATGCTTGATTACAAAAGTAAAGTTCTTCACGTATTCAACCCATTTAACATGTCTTTGATTCAACTTCTCTTGTTGAGTCACAAATTGCAATGCATGATTATCACTATACAAAACAAACTCCTTAGGAATTAAGTAATGTCCCCATTTTTTGAATGCCTAAATAATAACATAGAATTCCTTATCATAAGTGGAGTATTTTATCTTGGCTTCATTCATCTTCTCGCTGAAATATGCTATCGGCCTATTTTCTTGACTCAAGACTGTCCCTATTGCAAATCCACTTGCATCACATTTTACTTTAAATGTCTTTTGGAAATCAGGCAACACCAGAATTGGTTGTTCCATGATTTTCCTTTTCAGCAAATTGAAGCTTTTCTCAGCCTCTTCCATCCAGTGAAAATATTTGTGTCTCTTCTTCACTGTGTCCATCATTGGTGCACTAATTCCACTGAAATTCCTGATGAACTTCCGGTAGAAACTAGCCAATCCATGAAAACTTCTCACCTCAAATATACTCTTCGGTGATGGCCAATTCTTAATTACCTCCACCTTATCTGGATCCATCCTCAACTTATCTGCAGAAATAACAAAACCCAAATAAATGAGCTATGTCTTCATGAATGAGGATTTATTCATGTTTATCAGCAACTTCTCTTGTTGTAGTCTCTTCATCACTGTAGCCAAATGTTTCAGATGCTCTGCCTCTATTTTACTGAAAATCAGTATGTCATCAAGATGCACAATGACAAATTTTCCGATGAAATCCTTTAGGACTTCATTCATCAATATCATGAAGGTACTTGACACGTTTGTTAATCCAAACGTCATAACAAGCCATTCATACAACCCTTCATTTGTCTTGAAGGTTGTCTTCCATTCATCACCTTCTCTCATACGAATCTGGTGATATCCACTTTTCAAATCAATCTTCGAATTTTTTTTGGCTCCACTCAAGCAATCCATCAGATCATACATCCTTGGAAATGGAAATATGTACCTGATGGTTATCTTGTTGATTTCCCTCGAGTCAGTACACATCCTCCAACTTCCATCTTTCTTTGGAATGAGCACTGTCGGAACAACACAAGGACTCAAGCTTTCTCTAACCAACCCTTTGTCCATTAAATCCTAGACCTGTCTTTTGACTTCTTCATTCTCCTGCGGCGTCAATCTATACACTGCCTTTTTTGGTAAACTATCTCTAAGTATGATATCAATATGATGTCTCACACTTCTGATCGGTGGCAACGAACGGGGTAGTTCGTCCAGTACTATGTCAACAAACTCTTCCAACAGTTTCTGAACCTCTTCTGGTAAATCATCTACCCTTGTACTGGTTAAAACAATCTTTGGCTTCCTGACCACAATGAATTGTGGTTCCTCCTTCTTCTTGACCTCTGTAATAAGTTCCTTCCCACTAATGAGAAGTATAGTGTTTCTTACTTCAAGTTTCACCTCCTTATCCTTGATTGGAAGCAACATGTGAGTTCTCCCATTCTTCTCCAGGGTGTATGTGTTCTTCCTCCCATCATGAATCACATTTCTATAATATTTCCATGGTCTACCCGACAATAGATGACAAACATCCATGGGAATGACATCACAAAGTATTTCATCTTTATACCCTCCTATTTTAAACTCAATTAAACATTGTTTAGTGACATTTACCTAATGTCCTTTTTGTAGCCACGAAACTCTGTATGGACTTGGATGTTCAATAGTTTCCAACTCCATATTTTCTACCATCTCTGTAGAAACGAGATTATCTGTGCTACTACTATCCACAATGACCTTGCATACCCTATCCTTGGTTTTGCAAGCAGTCCAAAAAAGACTGTTCCTTTGCATTGGATTCTCCACCTCCTTCTCTGGCGCTAAGAGAACCTTTCGCATCATCAACGATCTTCCACCTTCATCATCTTCTGCCTCAACATTTCACCTCTGTGCTTCGGCGATGTGAGTTTCACCTCCTTCTTTCTTTTTATCTGGAAACTCATAAGAATTGTGTCCATTCTTTCCACATGTGAAGCATTTCACCACTCCACCTCTTCCTCTTCCTCTACCTCTGGTACGAGGAAAAATGTTTCCATTAGCATACTGACCTTTCTATTTGGTATAATGTCCTCTCTGCGAGCTTCCACCTCTCTCAGTTTGAGTCTGGGGTTTCTTCTAGTCTTCCTTGGGTTTCTGATTTCTATCCTGGTCAACTAATTTACCTCTGGGATGACTTCTGCCTCGGACTCTCTAAACTTGTTTTCTACTTAGCTTCTCTTCAGCTTTTAGAGCCATCTGATAAGTGTCTTCCACCGTTCGGATGGTCATCATACTCATCTCATCCTGAATGTCATATCTCAGACCATTCATGTACCTAGCAACTTTTTCAACATCACTTTCGTGATGACCTGCCCTGATGTTTAGCCTATAGAATTCTTCAGTGTACTCCTTCACTGTCATCATCTTCTGTCTCAATTTTTTCATTCTCTGAAACAGAGTAATCTGGTAATCCCTGGGAATGAATTTCAGCTTCATCTTTGCGATCATCCTATCCCAACTCTTGATTTTCTGCTTGCCCTTGTAGCGTCTGTCATCTTGTATCTCATCCCACCACAATGCTGCATGTCCTTTCAATCTTGTGACAACATGTTTGAAATTTTTGTCCTCCTCGACATATTCATAGTCAAAATATGTGTCCAGAGCTCTAATCTAGTCTAGAAGCTCTTCAGCATCCAGGTTTCCTTCATATACTGGAATATCCATTTTTTCCTTAGCACCCATTCTTGCAACAACCCTAATCAGGCATTCATTTGTTGCATCTTCTGCTGTGACCTCCTCTCCTTCATGTTTGACCTCATTTTCACTTTTGGAATCACTAAGATCCCCAGCACCGGCTGTGCGCCTCTGTGTTGTCTCCATGTCCTCAAGTCTGGCGCGTAGGTGACACATCTCTCTCTCCATGGATGGATCAGGCATATGCCTACCCCTTCTTCTTGGAATTTCCCTATCCTCTGGCGGATCGAGTGTTTGCCTGTTCCTTATTCTTGGCGGCATGGCTGAGATTTTCTTTCTCGCTTTCCCTGTCTGAAATATACAAACAGAGTCAAGCTATGATACCAGATGGTGCAGACCCACTCAGCCCTCAGGTCGAGGATCCACTCACAGGATCATTCTATATGCCCTTGATCTGGATCGGCTCTTTTTATTCTCACTGGAATCTGCAAAATTATCGATCCACAGGTCCTTTTCGGCAACTCGCAATCTTGTGAGTTCGCGTGTCGAAGCTCGAACTTTCGTTCCCTTATCTCCCGAGTCCCCGAGATGCGAGAGGTCAAAGGGGTGTTGACTCCTCCAAATGGGTGACGTGTGTCTATCGGTCTACTTCCCTAAACCACCTTGATGTTCTGCTACGTGTCCCTCGCCCCTTGCGATTTCGCCACTCGCAACTTGGAGCAACCAAGTTCTATACTTTCACCCTGCGAACCTCCAAGTTCGCGAGATCCTTTTGATCTCTGCCACCTGTCCTCCTCCTAACGGATGAATGCGATTCTCTTCATCGCTTTGCCACTCGTCTTTCACGACTTCGCGAACCTTGATGCAAAACCTTCGACCCTTCAACTCACGAAGTCCCGAAATGAGATTTTGCGAGTGATCCAATGGCCCTGACTAACTTGGATCCTACGGGCCTGATTTTTTCTGAGCTTACACTTGAGGAAAGCTCATTGTAATGTACCTGCTTCTCTACAATATCTAACAACTCACGAATTATTCTCAAAGAATTTTGACCATCCGTTTCTTCCTAGACAATTCCTGCGGATTTAACCAAGTATTCCTCCGTGGAACTTACCCGCCTGCAACGCAAACTTGCTACGCTTCCTTTCAATGCCTCAAGGCACCAAACTTTTGTGCTTTTCTTTGACAACTGCGAAGACCCTATCCCTCCTGAGCTTTCTCCAACTCTGAGTCTTAAAGAAGACTCCCGCACACACTCCTTGTGGCAAATCCTTCAATTACTTCAAAGAATTGAAGTTCTTCGACTCTGCGCACTCCCTGCAGCAATAGTCCTTCAGTAATTTCTCAAGTTCGCAAACTCTGGAACTTTACTCGGCCTGCGCACTCCTGACATGGCTCCTATGCTCAACTTACACTGCACTCCTCAGGTTCGCAAACTCTGGAACTTTACTGCACTCCTTGCAGAAACTCTTGCTCAGATAGAGAAACAATTGAAACTCATTCCTTACTCTCTCTCAGAATTCAAACACAAAGCATGAAATCATATACACAACATATAGAGAAAATGTATAACTGAAAGTAAACATCCATGAGCATAACATTCAACATGCATACACAGAGAACAAATACAACACCATGAATTTGAATCGAAGCTCTTTCTATTAATTCAAATCTCTGTACATGGGTGTTTTCAAATACAACTCTCTTCTCTCTTCTCTATGCTGCTAATATTACAATGATACAAGTGAGGGTGTCTATATCCGTTTTCCCTCCGACTCCTAAAACTGTCAAATCTAGGAAATTAAAAGATATCTACTTACAATAACTTAGCATAAATGCCTTCACCTACTACAAACAAGAGCGGGATGCTCAAGGTCTAGTTACAATCAAAGATTACGCTCTTTCTTAATTGTTACATTTAAGTTTGGCGCATCCAACTTCAAAAGATTTTAAACAATTTAGCATGTGCCCAAAATGTGTTTGTGTGTGTCCCATGTTTGCTTGATGTTGGCGATGCTCCTGCATCATCATCCTACTATAAGTTTTTATAATCCTTCTCCACGCCCTTTCCATTCAACACTAAGATTTCATATAGATTGCATCCTTTGTGCATGATCTTCTGTAGTTGTAGTGAATAAATTAGCCTTAATGAAACTCACTAGTTTATTTCTTCCTACAATCACTTGTCTCTCTCCTTCATCATCAGTCAAACTCAATCGTTTCATATTACAGTTGAGTATCGCATCATGCAAATCCAACCAGTTCATATCGATCATGACGTCATAATATCCTAAGATCATGATGTACAGGTTGGACTTCATTACAAAATATCCCAGGTTAAGGCTAAAGTCCGTAACCTTTCCTCCAACCTTCTAATTCGCACTCTAAGCCATTTCCACGTAGCTCAACTCATCTTATTTGACTGCCTTTACCTTAATTATTTTTAGCACTGCACCAGAAATAAATCTCTTAGTAGCACTGCAATCTATCAAAATGCTAAAGGTCTGGTTAGCGATGGTACCTGACGTCTTGAGAAAAGTAGACTGGTACTTAGCCTAGCATTTATTCATCACTGCATGAATCTTGTGGGGCTTGCCCAAATCTCCAATTGTAGTGTGTTTGACTGACCCAACTACTTTGGACCTCTCAATTGGACAATCTCACTGGTAATATGGCTCTCCACATGTCCAACATCTGGTCTTCAACCCAGTACTCCTGATCCCCAAAGGAAAATTTTTCGGCCTACTAGCCTATAACCTTGGTTTGTTTAGCTGAAAAGGCCTAAGATACTACTACAACGGATGAAAATGTTGTTGGTGTTGTGGTCCTATGTAGGGAGTCTACTAGTGAGGAGTCGGTTACCGTGGTGTTGTGAATGTGGATTCTGTCAGAGTGCCTCATTGCCCTGATTAATGTCTAGTTGGGGTTTGATGCTGTTATGCACTAGATGTCGCTTGTCCTGTTAGTCTCGAAGGAGTCCTACCCTGACCCCCATTGATAAGCTCTTCCTCAGCTATGAGGGCCTTTTAGACTGCATCGTGCAATGTCTGAGGCATTAGGATCCTTACTTTCTCACGAATGCTAATGTTAAGGCCGAAGACAAACTTATTGACCTTGATATTCTCGATGTTCAGATGTGGAGCATACCTAAGAAACTCCATGAATCGGGCCTCATACTCAGGAACTATACAACCATGATGTTTCAAGGCATTAAACTCATTGAGTTGTCACTCAATGAATTCCTTTGACAAATACCTCTCCCAGAACCATTCCTCGAACAGTTCCCATGACACGTCTTCGACGACCATGTTCAGTTGTGGTAGGAGTGTCTTCCACCATAGAAGAGCGCTCCCCTTCAACTGAAATGCCTCCATGAAGACTTTCATGTTGGAGGTGTAGTCGAGAAGTGAGAAGCACATTGCCATGTTCTCCAACCATTCCTTGGCGGTTGTTCCATCCCTGGCACCCAAGAACTCGGGAAAACTGACCTTCTCGAGTTCTCTATGAACGCTACTAGTACCTGTTGGGGCATGTTGTGGACTCTCAGGGGGTACAGGAACCTTGGCCTCATCTCTATCTATTTGGTTAATCAAGGCCTATGACATCCTCTTAAAGGACCTCATCAACCTGACCACATCCCCCAATAACTTTATCTTCTCTTTGGGGGTTAGACCCCTCTAGCGTGGAGGCTACTGGAGGCGTTGCACCTCCTCCCCTAGAATCACATCCTCTGCCTCCATGGCATCCTCTAACCATGATTACCTGCAAGGGCACAATTCAATTTAATTAGCAATAAATTATTAATCAAGTGTTTGATACAATGGAAGACGTAATGATCCCAAGTCGCGGGGTTGAACCAACTCTAATACCATATGTAACGACCCCTTCGTTATGACTAGGAAATAAAAGTACAAAAGGTAATTATTTTTTAAAGAATTAGGAAATTAACGTCAACACATAATTCATTACAATGCCTAATCAATGAAATCATATTTAAAAGAATTACAAGTGACTCATCGTCGTAATCCACAACGATGCAACCAACACATCAATCATAATTAGTAACAACACATAATTAATACATCATATCATTAGATAATGACACAAAATCAACAAGTATCATAAATGGAAATGCAAGATCAACTCATCGCATTAAGATAACACAGAGAAACTACCCACCCAACCTACCCTACAAGGTTAGGACCTCCAAGACACATAAGCAATGCTCAAGCCTAGAATTCATCTGATTGATTTTGACCATTTAAGGTATCAAGGATGGCGACTATTTTGAGGAACAAGGAGGTGTCCACATCCCACTAACACTATCAAGCTCAAAAACCAACTAGCTAAATAAACAACATCAATGATAATCAATGGCGCAATAGTGTTCTAATAACCAATCACACATCACATAAATTCCAAGGCGCAAGAGAATTTAATTACTAAATTAATCATACAATGACATAAGTTAAGGCACAATGTAATCAACTTGATTTTATTTTCAAGGAACAAAAGAAGACATCTACTTTACTTCAACGCACGCGATTAATCAATCATTGAATTCAACAATAATCATCATAATTTCAAGGTACGTGCGTGATCTAATTACTGAATTAAACATAATCAACATCATTCAATGCACGCAATTAATCTAATCACTTAAGAAATCATACATCAACATTGTTACAATGCGCACGAGTAATCTAAGGTGTATTGATTTATGCATCGTCCTTAGTCCATAGCGCAAGAAATATAATTACTTAATTATCATCATAATCCATGGTGCAAGGGAAATCAATTGCTCAATCATCTATTCATTAACATTTTTGGTGGCGCAAGAAGAAAATCACACACCTAACCATTCATACATCTCTTTTATATCATGGCGCAAAATAATTATCAATTAATTTAAGGTGCAAAAGAAATCTAATCTATTAATTTCAGGGTGCAAGAATCTAGTTACTCATCCATTTATTTCCACACGCAAAGTAATCTAATCACATAAATGCAATCACATAAATTCAAGGCACAAGAGTAATCATCAATTTTATTCATTGCACGAGTAAATCTACTTACATAACTCATTACAGGTCAGGAAATAAATTTGTGACACATGATTTATAATCAACTTCATTCCCATGAAGAAAAAGTAAGCAAATTCCTTAACTGAACACACGTCAACATTTATTCATGACGCAAAACTAAGCAAAATTGTAACCGATCATACATCGCAGTAATTTTGTGGCTCACAAGTAATCATCAATTTTATAATATCCAAAAGCACACATGTTCTGGTGAGGGGTTGTAAATTATTAAGTTTAAATCCTTCTTGTACTTCACCATTAACTACTATATCACTATGCACAAGTGGTATGGTTGATATACTCCAGGGGAACCCCCTATGCATTGCATGTTAACATTAATACCATCCTTTCGTTATTAAATGTAGCTTAGTGTATAACTTCCTAGTCATAAATGCACATGTTCATATTTATGCAATACTAGGAGTAAAAAAACATCTCAATATTAATACCCGATCTTCAGTTTAATATATTAGTGTTTAAGATATAAATTCTTGAACATAGATACATATAAGTTATGCCTATGCCAAAAGTAAGAGCACATCTCCACTAACCTTAAGGAAAACAAGTTTAAGTAAGGATGTTCAAAATGCAATTAAGCACATTAACTAAGGAGTTGAAATTCATCATTGTTATTGGAGAGGTCAACAATCTTTCCTCACACAACATAGACATAATAATAAGATTTGTAAATGTAATTTTCCAACGAATTAATAGATAATATAACTAATAAAGGGTGATTGCACCAAAACGTTGGCAGTTTTCTTTAATAAAAACGTAGAGAAAAAGAAAAATAAGATCATAGGGTGATTACAACAAAACACAGGAAGTCTTTTTGTTATAAAACATAGAGGAAAAAAATATTAATATTACAGGGTGATTACACCAAACACAGGAAGTCTTTTGTTATAAAAGGCAGAGGAAAATAAGTGAAATCGCAAGGGTTACTCCAATCAAATTCATTGAGGGTATAAAGGAAAAAAATAGAGAAATAAGGTGGTAATCACATGATCTGAATCACTGAGAGAGAAAACTCCAAGAATACGCCATTTACCAAAATTGTTGAGGGAAAAATTCAGATGGATACACCAATTTCAAAATCGTTGAGGGAAAATTCAAATGGATACAGAGTTTATAAAAACATTGGGGAAACATAGAGACATAATGGTTACTAATGTTGGGCACATTTGAAAGAAAACACAGAGTGTAAAAGTTGATTATGCCAGGAAAAAGGAATTTTTACCATGCTGGACGAATGCCTTAAAAATGCAGAGAAACATTATCGAAACAAATGTAGAAACAATCAGGGTGCCTCGCATGGTGTAAAAATGTAGAGTATATCCAAATTTTCGCTAAGAAAACTAGGAAGAAACGCAGAGGTTGTGATCTCCTAAATGTAGAGCATTAAGATTAAATCGTAGAGAATATCCGAGGGAAAATTGCTAGGGTGAATTCACCTTGTTGGGCAAAAATGCTTTTGCAACATGCTGAGTTGAATCAAAGGAAAACAATTCCTTGAGAGAACAGTGTTGTTGGGTGACTTTCAATTGCATAAAATAGAGATGAATCGGGAAAAAAAAAGATCGTAGAGTGCAATATTGTTGGGAGATTTTCATTTATCAAATTAAGGAGATAAATCAAGGACAAAAACTCGAGGGGATGTTCAACAATTCACCCCAAAGAAATAAAATGTAGGTGAGCGAATGGAGGTGCTATCTTGCAAAAACGTTGAGGTTATACTGTGGTAAAAACACAGAGGATTAATTTTTGAGGAAGCTCACTTAGAAAGAAGAAAATTAACTCAACAATTCGATACATAAGAAAATCTATACACTTTGTTATTTAAGACAGTGTTACCAAAATATGATGGCAAGTATTTAGATCATGCATTCGATGCACATGGTAGCATCCCACATTCAGAGAAAAATCATCAAAATTCATTTCACATGATGTTTTTCTAGAAATCTAGAGTTCTAAAAAAATTACTGAATCCAATTTATAACTTAACTATTACAATTACAAGCTCAAAAAAATACCATAACCAACGGTGAAAATTCTGAGATCGAAGATGTCCTTCTGCAACGACACTCCTTTCAATCTCTCACTTGATAACCATTAAGACTTCACCGGTAACTCCCAGCAAATGCAAGGAGTAATCTTCTTCCCCCTTACCCCCCTGAGCCACAAAGGAGCCACACACATGCACAACCATAAATCCTCTAGCTCCCATCTCACCTCGCAATGTAGAGCCACCACTCTCTCTCAAGCTTGGTATCCCAACTCTCACAAGTAAAACCAGTCAAAATTTATGCAACATAACCTTACTCATAACCAATGTGATCCTTTCCCCCTCTCAGCCATTTGTTTTATAGAATTTCCTTAGTGACACCATATCATCTGCACATTTAATTCATTTTTTTAAAATTAATTAAGAATTATTCCCCCCTTACACTTGTCACCTGTTCCCTTAGTTGCATAGGTAAATCCACAATTTAATTTAATTAAAAGCCAATTTCCATCACCCATCCTAAAAGCACTCCTAAAATCACTCCTAGTTCTCCCTTTATTCCCTTTATTTTCAATTAATGATTGACACATTTCTAAAACAAAGTTGAGTTAAAATAGGAAACATCTCCTAGTTAGACTATTGTTAACTAGACTCAGGATTACTTTCTATGTGTACCCTTTCCTTTAGATTTATTCCAATTTTACCTTAAATTCCAATTTAGTAATTACTTGCACAATGTGTATTAAATCAGTCTTTAGATTTATTTTATTTTCATCGATTTCTTAAATTGATTTATTTCATCCCCTCGTTATTTAATTTATAAAATTATTTTTTTGTCCTCTCATTAACTTTGACTTAGGCTTAGTTAAATTTTTGTTTGCAAAATATTAGACCATTAGGGACTATGATTAATAAATTTAGTCTTTAATTGATTAATTAATTAATTAATTAATTCGAGAGTGCTCAATATTTTACAAGGTTTAACATTCACTCAAAGTTTTCTAGGCCACTTAGATTCATTGACTCACCTTTTTAAATACTGCAACATGGCATTCAAGATGCACTTCATACTCCAAGGGTGTCACTTTCCTTTGATTCAAATTTTAATTACACAACGTTCCCTTCAAGACACACTCTGTGCTCAAAGGGTGCCACTCACCTTTGACTGGTTTTGGTAGTTTTCCAACCCTTGTAGTCAATACTCCATTCAGTAGACCTTGTGAGAGACTAAGGGATTCTAAGGAATAAGCACCCTACCTTATTGTGTATCCATTAGAAATATTCATGAGAGACTATCTCATCTTTTCCTCATAGCATAGTGGATCTCTCGAACTAGGTAATCATTAGCCTACAATTCGAGCCATGACGAGAGTGCTAGTAGGATGTGATAGAGATGTTTCCACACCTCTCCCTCAATATCTGGTTGTTGTGCATGGCCCCTTTACTCCTTATGTGAGTCATATTAGAAATTTATTGTTATTCTGCATCCATCAATGAAACAATGTCAATGATCCATAAAGAACATCATAATATACCTGATCATATGCCACATATGCATAAATGAAATACTCAAAGCAATACAATCCACTCCATGATTCAATCTGGTGTCCAAGGAGGTCCATTTATTTCATAGACATCCTCAATATGTGAAGTATCCTCCACACTCAAGGGAAAATCGTCAACATCATATTTCAATACATAGATATCAAATAACATAACATCATAATCCATCAACATCATCAAAAGAATCCATAAGAGAAACAGACAACCACATACTAAAACCAGATCACTTGCATACAAGTGTTCTCAAAGAATAAGTCAATAACATGTGTTCGCAAGAGAGGGATGTTACATCAGAGATGACATTTAAGGAATCAAACCAAATGCTTATTAGGGAAGAGTTTAAGGAATCCCACATTTGCTCAAACTTATAATTTCAAACATAGGGCTAGGTGTAAGTTTTTTTTTTTTTACTTGTTTGTAAACTGACATTACTCTCTTTAGGGTAAGTGGCTTAGGTTAGGGTTAAAACATCTAATCTTGGTATCTTGGTAGGTATCCTTCTATCTTTCTTACCTTGCTACCTGCAGTAGTACTGTGGTATCCTCACCCCTTACCCTAATTGGGTTTCTTATTTAAGTGTCTAACCCTTCCATAAATAACTTTATACTATTATAGAGCTTATATCTTTGGGTAATCAATCTCTCCAAACAATTATCAATTTATAATTACATATAACATCTACTTATATATATACACCATAATGTATATATAATCAATATTCACATATTATACACTACACTTATTTCATATATATCATTATAATAACTACCATATATTACAGCACTCGTCTATATCACATACAATATATTATATTATGTGTATGTATAATATTATATAAAATATGTATAATATTATATAATTTAAATTTTACACAATTTAAATAATTTAAATGATTAAAACGATTTAAATAATTTCACTATTTAATAATTTGTATATGATAATCATCTAAATCATTTAAATTATTCAAAATCCTTTAAATTATTTATATATCAAAATAAATAATATATAAAACAAAAATAAAAATAAAAATAAAAAAATTGAGGCATTGTGGGTCCTCGCATGAGGCCCACGTGCCCCCCCCCCCCACT
>ML799139.1:243027-268781 GCA_009831015.1 Picea engelmannii
TTTCAGCCCTAGGTTTGTGCTTGTAAGCTAGCCGTTTTGCCAAAGAAGTCTCAAGGAGAGGAGAGAAAGCTTTAGGCCTAGCTTTAGCTACACCTAGGTAAGTCTTTCCTTCTTAGGGTTTAGATTTGATGGCCTTGCCATAGAAAGACCATCAAACCCTAACCCTATTGTCTTTGAGTTTGAGTCTTCCTAAACCATTAGTCTCACTTCAATTGACTCCATTAACCCAAGGCACTAGTCTAGGAATGATCTTGAGCTTGTTTATGCTTTAAATCTCTTTCAAACTCTTCTACTTGAAACCCTAACTAACCTAGCGTCTAACCCTAGCAACTTCAACTAACCCTAATGCTGATAACATTTTGCCCTAAATAAATCTTTGCTTGGATAAAAAGGTGCGGTTGAGTTATCTCTTCATATCCATAGAAGTTTCATAGCATTTCATTGGTTGATTTGACAAAAACGTCCACTTCTTGGCTAGCTAACCCTAAACTACAGACAACAAAATTTATATAGGGGACATCACATGTTTTGATCTCTTGTTTGTGCCTACAACGTTGTGACATTTGTCATCTCATTTGATAGATTTGGAGCCATTGATTACATCTGCAAGCTTGTTTGATAAAACGTTGAGCTCTTTGTCTTTCTTTTGACCTAAATACTAATGCTGACGTCATACCTATAGCAGCAACAATATAGGTGACGCGGCAACATTATATTTATGAGCAAACTTGCATTATGATTGATATTTAATATTGAATGCTCTTATCTCCTTATGCATTTATTGAAGAAGTGATATAAATCTTTGCCTTTGTTTAGCCATCATTGACTTCGTCAATAATAGCACTTAATCATTTTCTCATATATATATATATAATAAAGATAGTCATTAATATCTTGAAGTACTAACCACTGTAGCATATATTTTAGTTTGTTTGTCTTGTCTCGCAAACAAGTGCCTTCCAGTGGAACAATATCTTCTTTGACTATCTCTATTGGCAGTAATCTGTGAAAGGGATTCTTGAACTTTGATCCATTATACTCTTAGCCCTTCATAAACCTAGATTGCTTCGGGACGTCTCCCTTGGACTAGCCATCCTAAATAGAAAGAGCTCCCCATAGAGGTGACATTGGGTGGGAAAGCTCCTGTTACGCTAGTTTCAAGCCTTGAATCAAGCTGCCCAAACCTTTCCTACAAACCGTGCAATAACAGGACTCACATAATCCCTTACTCCCTCACCCCCTCACTTTCGTCACCCTCGAACCCGCAAACTACGTTTCTCCCCCCCCCCTACCTCACCCTATGACACCCATCTACCCTCGAAGCCTACCTTTTTGCCCTCCCCCTAACTACCCAGTACTAACCCCTCACTTACCCTCTCATCCATTCTCCCATACTTACCTCTAGTCCAAAGTCTTCTACATTATATCACCAAAAAATAATATCTTTCCGCATGGAAATTAATTATTGGTGCACCATTAACCAATAACATTACTCCACTTGTCAAACACCTAACTCATGACACATGGAAACCTATGGAGGAGTGACAATTGGCACCTAAATAATGGCAACATGTGGCAACTCAACAATAGAGACACGTGGCAACATACAACTTGTGACACATGTCAGATTCTTATTAGTAGATTATTAATGTATGAGATAATGACATGTGGTGAAATATGGACTTCTTACTCATGCTGATATGGCTGTTGACTCATCCTGAATACTAGGCATGGTTATAGTTTGACTTTTGACAAAATATTAATTATTTAATTAATCTCCTAAGAGCCCGTCCCATAGATCTCCATAATCTTCCTTTAGTTCTTACTAAGTGTTCTACCCACTAAGTATTATAAATGTTGAATATTTAAACACCCCAATGCATTTGGGATGGGGATTTTTTTCCAGAAAAGTCTAATTTTCATGGAGGAAAACGAATTCAAGATCAAGGGGCCACATTTATCCAAGACACTTAATCAATGGTCTATGCGTCACAATCTTCCAGAAGCCATAACTTGAGCTCTAGTTGTCCGAATAGAGCAAAGTGTATACCATTAGAAAGGTATTTAGATGAATAATATGATGGTATATTTTATAAGGAATGAAAGTGGCAACATGTTTCATAGAATGGAGATATCAATCAGCTTCATTTTTAATGGGCCTACATGACAACTCAATTTCATGAGCTCGTATCTTGAGATCCGGGTGATGGATTTGAGAAAAATTTATATTGTTGGAAAAATAAGATGATGAGGATCACATATGAAGTGATTTACATGGCTAAAAGTTTGATTATCACTTCCATGAAATTAAAACAGAGTCCCCCTCTTTAAAAGGACAATTAAATAAATTTTGAAAAATAAAAGTTATTTAAAAACTTTTATTAAAAAAGGAAAATGATCCATTTGAAATATTTGGATGTTAATGATATAAGTTCATTAATAAATAATTAATGAGGAATTAATTAAAGGTAATGAGTCAAGAATAAAAGTGTACGAGAAATTCAAGAAGGGAAAAACCCTAACTACTCAAGTAGTTAGAAAATTTGATTTTTAAAGAGAAGAAGTATTTCATCAAAGGTTCCACAATAAAAATTATTAGAGGGGTAGGGAAGAAGATGAGAGGAAGAAGAATGTATAGCCATGAATATACATCCAAGATTCCGATCAAGAAAGAAATATCTCCATCTTCTCCACTCTTTCTCTTCTTCTACACCATTTCTCATAGATTTATGCTTGAATCTCTAAATTGGGCATAGGACTGAGTTCTTGAGCGGTCTTCTTGTATTCTTCAAAAGACTTTTCTTGTATGATCAAAGAGTATGTACAACCATATATATGACTGTCAAATATTTTGTAATGAACATTTTTCATGAATAAAACTCCACAAAGAATTACTTTAGGGTTGATTTCAATTGTATCTTATAACTTTGAGTCTTAAGTATGAGATATTTGAAATTGATCTATCAAATTTATTTTTTGATATTCATAGTAATACTCTTTTAAAATTATTTGAGATGATCAAATAATTCTCTCCTATTTCTCGTAAAGAAGATATGGATGCATTTATATCTGATTAAGAATATTGTGTATGTGATGCTAATCAAAATCAAAATTCTAATGTTGAAGCCCTCCTTCAATATTTTCTTATTTTAAAGAGATTTCTTGTTGCACATAATTATCAGATCATGTTATTGAAGAACCATTTTTACTGGATAAATTTGAGCAATAAATATATGGGGTTTTCTTCCTAACCATTATCCTAATCTAAGATATTCAAGATATATATTTTACCCAAAGAGGAGTACCACCTCTCTAAAAACACAGGGGGATTCATGTCCTTGTGAGGTTTCTGTTTTGGTCTTGACAGATTCAAACATCAACATTTTTCGCAACTCAACTAGGAACCATTTGTTTTCAAGATATTTTATGCCCTGGTTCATATTTGATTAGGAAACTAGAATCTCCATTATTCAAGGCTTCAAAAATAAAATTCAAAAAGACTATTGCTTGTTTTAGATGCAAGGTATTTATAAAAAAATTATTAAATGATGTTGCACCTTTTTTATAACCTCAAAAGTACCAAAGAAACAAAACATATTTGGGAGAAAGAAGTCCCTGGAAACTCCATTTTAAAGACTGTAAAATCTCAATAAGATGTATATTATCATTCCTATGAACAAATTCATTCATGGCATGATGCTCCTTTACCTTCTTCACTAATCCCATAAATAGTTTCAAGAGATGCAACAAAAAGAACAACTGCCCAAAGAAGAAGGAGACTACATAGAGGCCCTCTAAATATGCCAAAAGAATTTTTTTAGATGCCTAATATTCCCATGGAAAAATTCTCTACATTATTTGAAAACACATTGGAGGATGAGGAGCAACATTTGTATAGATTCAATTGTGCATGTCAAATTTTTAATCTTACTAAAGACAATATTATATGCCAAATATTTTTACAAACTCTGTGAGGGGATGCTCTTGAATGGTATAGTTCAGTTCCACCTGGTACCATTACTAGTTGGGACATATTAGAAGATTTATTTTCTAAAAACATTTCCCACCCACCCTCTTCCATATGGACCCAAGACAATGAAGTGACCAATTTTGATGAAGAATATAATCAAATATTGGATGAATTTTCTAAGTCAAGTCATGTTGCTAAAAATGAAGATGAAATTTCCAATTTTCAAGAAGAAAAATTAGAGCTCTCATATGCTCCATATGATGATATTTTAAGAAACAAGTCAGATAATGAAATTAAGGAAACTTCACCAAATATACAAGAATATTTCATCCTTGCAACATATGATGAAAATTCACAAGAGCACTTGCATCAAGAAAAATTGGTGAAAGAAATGAATCTTGAGAAGAATTATGAACAAGATGACCATTACATGAAGGAAGAGTCTTTTCAAGACATCGTTGATGAATCAATAACCTTGGAAGTGGTTGGAAATAAGGAGAAATATTAATGTATTCTTGTATTGGAAACTCCTCATCCAATCAAAGACAATAATATTCTTGGGCAACCAAGAATTGACTTCATTGAATTATGGTTCCAGAGCATTGTTGTTCAAACAATGAAATCGGATTCTCAACACACCTGATTCAATTTTTCTCTAGTAGACATTGAGAGTGCCCCTGATTCATTGGTACAAGACCCGATATGTTCTATAGTTTTGGAGATCATTTTGCATATTAGTTGGATGCTCGAATGGATCCATTGGAAATCTACCTACACATAAGGTGCCCCTTTCTTCCAATTAATATAGGGTAGGTAGATCATGTATGTACATATTGTGTTTCTTTATTTCAAGTTTTGCACAATAAGGCAGTCTTTATATTGAAATTTGAAGATAAATCCATGAAAGAGGAAGAATTACAAGAATCCATTTTGAAGATGACTGCATATCATAAGGGAGAAGAAAGTTGGTTTCCAAATTCTGGGTTGTCAACAACCCACAAGGGGTCACTGTCCCGCAGTTGGAGCTAGTTGTTGACCAAAACTTGGTCATCTATATTTTGACCAAAATAATATCAAAAGTAGACAATTTTTGAACTATTATAATTTAATTGTGTATGCCTTAGTCTCAGCTTCACCACACATTTTTCGGATCGAAAATCCGAGTTCGTATGCTCAAGATATCCGAGTTTGTATTTGCATTGCCAAATGTGCACTTATTCCATGTGTCAGCATTAATTTTTGGGGGATTGTGTCCAAAAACATGTTGAGCCATGTTCATTATATTGGAATTTGTTCAAAAAAAATTCTTGGAATTTCTTCAAAAAACTTCTTGTTTCTTTCCTTCATTTCCCATACATATTCTCTGTTTTAATATCCTTCCTCATCTCCTACTTCACTTTCTCCTCTCCACACTATTTAACACTTAGAATATTTTTGTCTTCTACCTCACTACACTCTTACCCCACTTCACCTCATTAGTTTCATGATTTAGTTTATTTTCTAACTACCCAACCCCCCTAACCTCTTAGCAAACTTATATTCATGGTCGGTTGGTGGACTCACATTCCCTACCCTATCACTTTCCTCACCCCCGAAAACCTTCCTTACTTAACCACCCCCTCACTTCCCTCACCATCGAACCCACGAACCCCCTCCCTACATTCGCCACCCCTTACCTCACCCTAAGTCACCCATATATCCTTGAAACCTACATTTTTCCCCTCCCCCTAACTACCCACTCCTACCCCCTCACGTACCCTCTCATCCATTCTCCCATACTTAACCTCTCATCCAAAGTTTTATACATTATATCACCAACCAATAAGATCTTTCCACATGGAATTTAATTATTGATGCACCATTAACCAATCACATTACTCCACTTGTTAACCACCTAAATCATGACACATGGAAAGATATGGAGGAGTGACAAATGACACCTAACTAATGGCAACATGTGGCAGCTCACCAATGGAGACACGTGGCAGTATACAACTTGTGACACATGGGAGATTCTTATTGGAAGATTATTGACGTATGAGATAATGACATGTGGCAACATATTGATTTCTTACTCTTGTTGATATGGATGGTGACTAGTCATGATGACTAGGCATGGTTAGAGGTTGAATTTTGACAAAATATTAATTATTTAATTAATTTCCTAAAATATCATCCCATAACTCTCCATAATCTTCCTTTAGTTCTTACTAAGTGTGTTACCCTCTTAGTATTATAAATGTTGAATATTTAAACATACCAATGCACGTGGGATGAGGATTTATTTCCAAAAAAAATTAATTTTTCTTGGAGGAAAACAAATTCACGATCAAGGGCCCACATTTGTAACAGTGCCATCATTAAGACTACAAGCGAAGCAGAAAGTGTAATTCTTTTTTGTTTTAACGTAGGCAACCACGATGATAGCTAAACAACGCAACTTGACGATGAACACCACACATGCAGATCAGGTGATAGATAACAATGACTCATCCTACTAGCACATCAAGTAACTGGATGAAACATTCAATAATCAAAGGACGGATAAAAATGACTACCCGTCCTACACCAACAAGACGACCAGTAGCTAGATACCTCTACGATGTGCACTACCAAATGCAATGAGGCATTACAGCCAATACCAATAAACCTTACAACAAACAATGCCCACATTGGGAAGCACTGACTCAGGCTCAGTTGTCATTCACCTCACATCCATTGGGAACGCAATGATCCCCTCATCAGGAATCATGCCGTCAGGAGGCGATAGGCGTGACGATAACTCGAGCACAACATAACACAACTAAACCAATAACCCAAGAAAAATTTAATGTGATAGGAGACCAAATTAATCAAAAAGAAGACTAGACCCATGCACCCAAGCAATAGGTTGATAAGACGTAAGACGACATCCTCACTTAAAATGGCCAAGCTGTTAAACGACTTCACCACAACCATAACCCATTCTCCATTGAGCAATTTATTTATTACCTTGGCAAGGAAACCATTTAATCTAAAGTGACCAAGTTAAAGGACTGGCATATTAGGCTGATAAATACTAAATGCTATATAATTACAATTAATCTAATAATTACAATTAATCTAACGTTTTCCCAAGTCATAATACTGATATAGGAAACAAATGACATAAGTTAGAATTGTAAGAGAGAAGTTTATATAACACAAGTGTTTATTTACAACTCTAACCCCCTAGATTTAAAAGTGTGGAAGAGTAGAGTGATTTTGATAATAAAGGAGAGATAAGTATAACAGTCGTGGCTGGTCCCTTAATGTATTTTGAACTAAAGGATCCTAAAGAGACTTTGGTGGGTGATTGTGGAGATTGGGTTTAACTTTAAATTAAAACTAGATACATTTACTGCACTAGTGTTTTTGGAAAAATATCAGTAGTTTAATAAAGGTAAGGGTGTGGAATCCAAATACAAATCAAAGAGTGATAAAAATAAAACCTTCCCCTACTGAGTTGGGAAACTAATAGTGGCGTAAGATCCTAGGTTAAAGTCGATTTCCTGTAGAGATAAGTAAGATAAATTTTTAATTGTATAAAACACAATACCTCAAAATTCTTTGCAGAAGAACATTTATCGCTTGGATTTCCACCTAGATGACTTAATAACCCAGAATTTATGCCATGGCATTATTCTTAACTCTGAGATCGAGAAAAAATTCAACAACGAAGGCCTCCATTTACAATATTTATAGAATGCTAATTATTAGGGTTACCCATTCCATTTCTGAGATTGCTATTGTAACAATGAAATAGTTGTCTTAATAACAGGAAACACAGAGTTCGTTCTCCAATTGAAATATAATCAATCCATTACAAAAAGTTGCCCAACATATGCATATCATTTCGCTGTCTGTATCAATGTTGTTCTTTATAGATGTATATTTAGGGAAAACACCATCTAGAAATATGTGAAAAAATGAAACACACTAAGGATATCGATGTCTTAATTCCAGGAATTATCAAGATCGATATCTATGGAATCACAGGTAAAAATATAGGAAGTGAAATCGCTATCTAGGGTGATTTGCTATCCACGGCAAGGATGGCTAGTGAGGATATTGTTGTCCAACAATAGATCACTCTATAAAAGTATTTTCAATAAATTAAAACTCTCCCAGAAAGATCTCTACCGAAAAATCTGGGTGTTTCAAAGATATCACGGTCATTCCCAGTAAAAATTCATTGAACTAAATATCTAACTTGCAGAGCAGATAAATGATATTGCTGTCATTCAAATCTATGAGACTACGAATGTAAAATAACGCAGTTTTTGTGTATTACATTATTTATAAAATCATTGCGTTAAATTTCCCCCAAGGATCACGGTCTAGGTTGTCGTGTTTGGAGTATGTCTAACATGCAAATTAAACTCTATCTTTCTGTAAAATACAAGAACACTAACCCTTTCTATAAAATACAAACAATATTATTCATTGTAAAACATGAGAACCCTATTCAACAAGTATTCAAACACAATCACAATCTTACAACTAAAATCGAAGTCCATAAGGTTCAATTCGCAGTCAATATTACAATGAAATCATGGTCAATAATCTTTAAATTTGTTGGGGTTAACATCACAACTTCTTTTGTTGTCTTTCAAATATGAAAAATAATCGGACGCTGGCTATGATATATATATATATATATATATATATATATATATATAAACGCTTCTAGTCTAACAACGTATAGACAACCTTACAATAAATTCTCCGCCCAATATCTATATAGATCTAAAAATTATAATGTTGTCTAATAAATCTATGAAATTCACAAACACCCAATATATAAAAACAATACAGCGATTTAATTTGGCAGTCTAAATACAATGTAAAGGTTGTCAATTTAGTGACGACATAGTCTCAATTCATCTTCAAATATTAAAGTGTAGAGGTATAAAAAAATGCAGAGAAAATTTCCGTCAAATAAAAGGAATCACAGAGTTAAGTTGCAAGGGAGGTATTACAACGCAGAGTTAATTTATCCAACAATATATAAAAATGCAAAGTTAAAAATTTTGTGGTTGAGGGTGTTGAAATGCAGAAAACACTAAACACAGTTTTCAGATGACAAGGACGATTAGGACGCAGAGGTGATATAACATGCAGAGACCAAAAAAAGGAAGAGATCAAGGCGTGGAGATAAGAAGGGGCAAGTTGTTGGGAAAACACATCCTTCGCTCATAATCCACACACAAAAAAGTAGGGCATTAGAATCTAGAGGTAATTGTGCACCGAAGTGATGACCGTCGATTTGACTCCTAGCCGACTTCTCAGGCATGGACTGACAAACTAGGGATGAGGAAGAAAAGCTCAACTCTTCACTAATCAATAAAACCAAAGGATAGTCACAACATGCAGGGATCAAAAGCCAAGGGAATCAATCAACAACAAACTTAAGTCTATGGGAAAATTAAGTTATCAATTAAAATTCTAAGTCAAAAATTTTCTTGACACAATTAAAAATACAGAATTGAAAGCGTGAGGTATAATAAAAGTCTACCATGTAGAATCAAAGTAAGCGTACCATAGCCCGATTCGTCCGTTCTGAGTCATTATCCCGCACGCTCCATGCAACTCCCTCTTGCCGACCGATGAGACTTCACCGGTACCTCCTAGCCAACACTAGGGGTACTCTTCTTTCCCCTTAGCCCCCCGAGCCACAAGGGTCCACTCACACTGAACAAGAGAACAAATAGCTCCTAGTTCACCTCTCAAGGCCGAGCTACCACTCCTCATCGAGATGGGTATCCCAAATCCCACAAGCTAAGTCAGTCAAGTATAAAATTATGCAGCGTAACGTTACGCATGAAAGAAGAGATCCATCATCCTCCTCCTCCCTCCTTTATATAGAGTTTCTAAGTCATTTACTTTCCCAAATTCCCATTTAATTTATTGTTTGATCATTTAATTCATAAAAATCCTCCCCGTACATGTGTCACCCATCCCCTCCATTGCACCATAAATTGATTTCATTAATTAATTAATTACTCCTATTTCCCTCACCCACCTAAAATCATTCCTAGAATTTCTCCTAGGTGTCCCCATATTCCCTTACACATTTTAATGACTTACCCCCTTACTAATTCACTATTTGAGTTCAATTTAGAAAGTTATTAAATTCTAGATACCTTACTAATATAGTCTTTTTTCTTTTTCCTTATATCACAAGTAACCCTAGATCTAGACTTGATTTCTTAGGCTGAGGGACATTTTATTACGGAAATTGTTTTAAATCTTTCTCATCACATTATTCATTCTTAGGCCATATAGGTTTATTCATTTATTATTTAACAACACAGCATTCCCTTCAGGATGCACTAGGTTCTCCAAGGGTGCCACTCACTTCATTATGTTTCCCTTGCGTGGCATTCCCTTCAGGATGCACTACGTGCTCCAAGGGTGCCACACACCTCTTTCCATTTTTCTTGCCTGATGTGCCCTTCAGGACACACTACGTGCTCCAAGGGTGCCACTTGCCTCTTGACTGACTTGGTAGACATCAAAAACCCCTGGAGTTAATACTCCTCCAGGTGATCTTGTGGGAAACTAAGGGCCTCTAAGGAATAATGCCCCTACCTTATTTTGTGCCCCTTAGAATCATCGTGAGTGAGTTTCTCAGTCTACCCTCATGACATTGTGGGTATTCTCGAACTAGATAATCATTAACCTATAGTTCTAGCCATGACAAAAGTGCTAGTAGGTTGTGGCAGGGTTGTTGTCCACACCTCTCCCTCAATGTCTCTGGTAGTCATGTGTGACCCCTCTATTCCACATGTGAGTCTAGTCAGCCATTTATCATCAGCCCCAATAGTCCACTCCCCGACTCGATCCAGAGTCAAAGGGTTTCATCGATGCCTTTGCATCCTCGACGTCCAAAATCCTGCACACTTAGGAGAACCGAGTCAATAGCACCTGTCTATATCAATAGAAAAAAATAACATGTCATATTATCCATAATGCCTCATAATCATAATCAAATGCCTAATAGTATAAAAATCTCCATCACTTACAAGAAAGTGTCCTCAAAGAATAAGTTCCCTCAGTGCAAGAAAGAGCAGGACATTACATACACCCCCTCTTGGTATAAACTTCGTCCTGAAGTTTCATAGTATATAAATGCCGACATAATATGTATCACAATGGCATAAGTTTATATATAAAAAAAAAAATGGAAACTGTTGGCGCATATCATATGCGTCCTCCTAGCTCGTCGAGTGTAGACTATAGTTCTCCCACTAGACATTGATTTGTTCTACCATTTGACGTCAAATATGTTGAATGCGATGATCTAGGATGTGGATCAGTTCAGCCATGAGTGCACCGTCATCCGATACTCGCAAGGTGCTCAAGTCAAAACATGTGTAGGATCACTAATCATAATGTCTCAAAAAGAGACGTGAAATACATCGTGCATACGCCTCAAGAATTAGGCAAGGCTAGTCAATAGGCCACGGGCCTCTCTTTTCCACAATCTCGTAGGATCCCATGAACCTAGGAGATAGTTTAACCCCTTTCTACAATTCCTCAAACTCTTACGTGATTTCAGCTGCAAAAATAATCGATTGCCACATCGTAACTACGGTCGACACAATGCACATCGACATAACTCTCCTGCCGACCCCGCACTTCCTTGATACTTTGTCTTATAGTTTTAATTTAATCTTCCATTTCTTGGATCTCTTCCAGTCCCACCAGGACCCTATCCTCAAGCCGATACCAACTCAAAGGCGTCTGACATGGTCACCCATAAGGAAGCTCAAAAGACACCATCTTAATGGTGCGTTGGTAACTGTTGTTATAAGAGAACTCCACTAGTAGAAAGAATTCTTCCCAATGCTTTTGTTGGTCCATCACGTACATGCACAAAATATCCTCTAAGGTCTAGTTCTTTCATTCGGTCTTCCCATCAGTCTCTGGGTGATACAAAGTACTAAATTTAAGTTGGGTTCCCAAGGTCTCTTAGAAACTAGTCCAAAATCATCTAGCAAACACCGATCCTCGAGCAAATATAATCCTCTTAGGCACACCATGCAGCCTCAAAATATCACTAATGAAAACTCTAGCTATGTTAGGTACCCGATACATCTTATGCAAAAGAATAAAATGAGAACTCTTCGTCAGAGTGTCGACTACCAAAAAAATCGAGTCGTGTCTCCTTGCCATCAGTGGAAATCGAACAATGAAATCCATCAAAATAACCTCCCATTTCGATTATGGAATAGCCTATGGTGGTAGTAATCTTGTTGGATGTCTATGTTTATCCTTTATCTGCTGAAATTCTAGACATTTGGCCACATAGTTGACCATGTCTGCCTTCATTCCTTTCCATAAGAATAAGGGTTTACGGTCTACCCTCATCTTCTTAACTCCTGGGCGAGCCATGCACACTGCCCTGTGAGCCTTGTTTAGGATCAAAATTCTCAACCCATCGTTGGGTGGTATGTAAATTCGACCTTTAAATCTCAATGATCCGTTGTTGTCCAAGTAAGTCCTTGAATTTTGGTACCATCACTGTTTTTTGTCCAATAAAATAATTGACCTCTTTGTAACAATCATCGTCGTGCTATAAAGTTACAATCCTTTCACGTAGATTTTTTTGAAGAGGCAACACCAAAGAGATGCATGGTCTCTGAATCAATGCATCAGACACTCGGTTCATTGTTCCTTTTATGTAAGTAATCTCAAAATCATACTCACTAAGCAATCCCGACCAATGTCATTGTCACGCGTTTAAGTCGCTTTGCGTAAAGATGTGCTTTAGTCCACAGTGGTTCGTATTTAGTTCAATATTTCATCCAACAAGGTAGTGTCTCCAAACCTTCAAGGCATATACAACGACTAACAACTCCAAATCATGCGTCACATAGTTCTCCTCATGCCTTCTCAGTTTCCTCAAGATGTAAGCGATTAATTGATTGTCTTGCATCCAGACTCTGGCTAAGCATTCCTTGGATGGGTCAGTGCATACCAAGAAGTTTGCGTCCATTTCAGGGACCTTTAGTATCGGTGTTGTTGTCAATAGCTCTTTGAACCTCCGAAATTCTTCTGCGCATTTCTTGGTCCAAACAAATTTCGTGTTCTTCTTCTGCAATTCCATGATCAGATTTTCTATCTTCGAAATCCCTCGACGAACCGTCGATAGTATCCTGCTAAAACCATGAAGCTACACACTTCTATGACATTCGTCGGCGCAGCCCATTCCATAATAGCCTCGACCTTTGTTGGATCCACGACGATACCTTTGCTGGAGATGACATGCCCTAAGTAGTGAATCTTCGATGATAAAACAAGCATTTGGACAACTTCCCGTACAATTTATGCTCTCACAGAAACTGTAGTACCAAGTGAAAGTGTTCTTCATGCTCCTCTGTCATTCGAGAGTAAATCAAAATATCATCAATGAATACTTGGACGAACTTGTCCAAGTACTCGCGGAACACCCTATTCATCAAACTCATAAATACCCCTGGGGCGTTTGTCAGTCGAAACGGTAAAACATTAAACTTATAATGACCAAACCTTGTCTTAAATGCAGGCTTAGGGCACCTTCATCCTTGATCCATAACTAGTGATACCATGATCGCAAATTGATCTTTGAGAACACCATCACACCCTTCATATGATCAAACAAATCATCAATCCTCAGCAATGGATACTGATTCTTGATCGTTGCCTTGTTCAATTGATGGTATTCAATGCAGAGCCTCCACAACCCATCCTTATTTTGTATTAAAATAACAGGCGTTCCCCATGGTGACACACTTGGAATTTTAAATCCCAGGTCCAACAACTCCTTCAGTTTCATTCTTAACTCCTGTAACTCCGGGGTCGACATACAATAAGGCATTCTCGCTATTGGTTATGTCCCCGGTTTAGGTTCTATGGTAAAATCCAATTCCCTCTCCGGTGGCATCCTAGGTAACTCCTTCAGAAAGACTTCTTCAAACTCTCTCACCACCGGAAGGTGTTCTAGACGTCCCGCTAATCCCTTCTCATTTAATGCAAAGATCACATAAATCTTACATCCCTTGCACATTCTCTTCTGGCTACAAGGAAGAGATGAATCTCAGGGAAAATACCTGGTTCCATCCTACAATCACACATCTTTGTCCCTCATCATTGACCAAGATAAACTGTTTCATCTTACAGTTGAGTATCGCCTCATGTGATTCCAACTAGTCCATACCGATCATGACGTCATAAGATCCTAAGATTATGATGTATAGGTTGGCCCTGGTGAAAAACTCTCCCGAGTTAAGGGTACATCCCATAACCCTTCCTCCAACCATCTGTTTATCTCCCAAAGCCATCTCTACAAAGCTAAACTCATCTTGTTCGATTGCCTTTAACTAAATCCTTTCTAGCACACCACAAGAATGAAACTCTCAGTAGAACTGGGATCTATCAAATACTAAGCATCTGGTCAGCGATGGTACCTAACATCTTGAGCACAGTCAACTGGTGCTCTACCTAGTGGTTATTCACCACTATAATAATCCGATGGGCCTTGCCCAAAACTCCCATGGTAGTGGGTTTGGCTGATCCAGATGCTCCGGCCCTTTCCGCTAGGTAGTATTGATGGTCATGTGGCTCCCCACAATCCAACAAACTTTATTCGGTCCAGTAATCTTGGTACCCAAAGTAGAAGTTGAATTCTAACAATAAGGCCAAACTCGAACTTCTTGACCTTAAGTTTCTGGGTAATTTCGTGTGGAGCATACCGAATCAGCTCCAAAATGGGCCTTGTAATCGGGCATAGTGTGGTTTCCTTGTCGCAAGGCATCGAAATCTTTGAGTTAACGCTCCATGAATTCCTCAGAAAGATACCTCTCTTGGAACCGTTCCTCGAATAGTTCCCAAGACACGTCGTCGACAACCAAGTTCAAATGCGGCAGGAGCGTCTTCCACCATAGAAGAGGGCTCCCCTTCAATTGAAGACCATGATGCAGACCTTCATGCTAGAGGTCATAATCATGAAGCGTGAAGCACAATGCCTTGCTCTACAGCTGTGCCTCGACGACACAGCCATCGACGACACTCGTGGACTCAAGACTCAACTCTCTCGAGTTCTCAGTGGATGTTAATGGTACTAGCTAGGGCACGTTGTGGACCCTCAGGGGTATAGGTTCCCTGGCCACATCTCAGTACCGATGGTGAATCAAGGCTCTTTGAAATTACCTGGAAGGGCCTTGTTAGACTGTCATCATCCCTTACAACAAGAGAATCCATCCCAAGGACATTCTCTTCCCCTTGGGGGTTGGACTCCGAGGGTGTGAGAACTTCTGTAGGCATCGCGCCTCCTTCCATGGCACCACGTGGTGAACCTCTGAGGTGTCCTCTAAATGAGATCATGACATGGACTCGTTAAGGTTTTTAATTAAAGAAAATGTTAATACTCATGGTTTTATTGTAGTGGAAATCCTGGCGATCCACAGTCATAGGGTTGAACCCACTCTGATACCATATGTAATGGTCCCATCTTTAAGACTACAAGCGAAGCAGAAAGTGCATTTTTTTTTTGTTTTAAGGTAGGAAACCACGACAAGAGTTAAACAACGAAAATTGACGATGAACACCACGCATGAAAATCAGGCGACAGACAACAATGACTCATCCTACTAGCACATCAGGTAACTAGATGAAACATGCAATAATCATAGGATGAATAAAACCAACTCCCCGCCTGACACCAACAAGATGACCAATAGCTAGATACCTCAACGACGCGTAGTACCAAACGCAATGAGGCATTGCAACCAATAACAATAACCCTTACAATGAATAATGCCCACATTAGGAAGCACTGACTTAGGCTCGGTTGTCGTTCGCCTCACATCTATCGGGCATGCAATGATCCCCTCATCAAGAATCATGTCATCACGAGGCGATAGGCATGATGGCAACCCGAGCGCAACATAACACAACTAGACCAATAACCCAAGAAAAATTTAATGCACTAGGAGACAAAATTAATCGAAAATAAGACTAGACCCATGCACCCAAGCAACAGGTTGACCACATCCTCACTTAAAATGCACAAGTTGTTAAACGACTTCGCCACAACCATTACCCATTCTCCATTGAGAAATTTATTTATTACCTTGGCAAGGAAACCATTTAATCTAAAGTGACCAAGTTAAAGGAATGACATATTAGGATGATAAATAGTAAATTCTATATAATTACAATTAATCTAACATTTTCCAAGTCATAATACTGATATAGGAAATGAATGACGTAACTCATAATTGTAAGACAAAAGTTTATATAACACAAGTGTTTATTTACAACTCTAACCCCCTAGATTTAAAAGTGTGGAAGAGTAGAAAGATTTTGCTAATAGATGAGAGATAAGTGTAACAGTCATGGTTGGTCCCTTAATGTATTTTGAACTAAAGGATCCTAAAGTAACTTTGGTGGGTGATTGTGGAGATTGGGTTTAACTTTAAATTAAAACTAGATACATTTACTGCACTAGTGTTTTTAGAAAAATATCAGTAGTTTAATAAAGGTAAGGGTGTGGAACCCAAATACAAATCAAAGAGTGAGAGAAATAAAACCTTCCCCTATTGAGTTAGGCAACTAACAGTCGCGTAAGATCCTAGGTTAAAGTCAATTTTCTATAGAGATAAGTAAGAGAAATTTTTAATTGTATAAAACACAATACCTCAAAATGCTTTGCAGAAGAGCATTTCTCTCTAGGATTTCCACCTCGATGATTTAATAACCCAGAATTTCCACTGTGGCATTATTCTTAACTCTAAGATCAAGTCGAAATTGAAAAATGAAGGCCTCCATTTACGGTAGTTATAGAATGCTAATTATTAGGGTTACCAATTCCATTTCTGAGATTGTTATTATAACCATGAAATAGTTGTCTTAATAACAGGAAACATAGAGTTCGTTCTCCAATTGAAATATAATCAATCCATCACAAAAATATGCCCGATATCTGCATACCGGTTTGTTGTCTATACCAACGATGTTCTTCACAGGTGTATATTTAGTGAAAACACCATCTAGCAATACATGCAAAAAAGAAACACACTAAGGATATCACTATGTTAATTCCATGAATTATCAACATCGAAATCTATGGAAATGCAGGTAAAAGTATAGGAAGTGAAATCGCTATCCAGGGTGATTCGCTGTCCACCGCAAGGCTGGATAGTGAGGATATTTTTGTCCAACAATAGATCGCTCTGTGAAAGTATTTTCAAGAAATTAAAACTCTTCCAGAAAGATCTTTGCCGGCAAATCAGGGTGTGTCAAAGATATCACAGTCATTCCCAGTAAACAATTGTTGAACTAAATACCTAACTTGCAGAGTAGATAAATGATATTTCTATCCTTGAAATCTATGAGACTATGGAGGTAAAATAACATAGTTGTTGGGTATTACATTATTTATAAAATTTCTACGTTAAATTGCCCCCAAGGATCGTGGTCTACGTTGTTGTGTTTGGAGTATGTCTAACATAGATTAAACTCTATCTTTCTGTAAAATACAATAACACTAACCCTCTCTGTAAAATAAAAACGATATTATTTGTTTTAAAACACGAGAACCTTGTTCAACAAGTATTCAAACGTAGTCACAAACTTACAACTAAAATAGGAGTCCATAAGGTTCAATTCCCAGTCAATATTACAATGAAAGCGTGGTCAATAATCTTTAAATTTGTTGGGGTTAATATCACAATTGTTTTTGTTGTCTTTCAAATATGAAAAAGAATCGAACGCTGGCTATGATATATATATCTTCAATGCTTCCAGTACAACAATGTATAGACAACCTTACAATAAATTTGCTGCCCAATATCTATATAGATCTTAACATTATAATGTTGTCTAATAAATCTATGAAATTCGTAGACACCCAATATATGAAAACAATACAATGATTTAATTTGGCAGTCTAAATACAATGTAAAGGTTGTCAATTCAGTGATGAAACAGTCTCAATTCATCTTCAAATATTAAAGTGTAGAGGTATAAAAATATGCAGAGAAAAATGTCGTCAAATAAAACGAAACACAGAGTTAAGTTGCAAGGGAGGTATTACAATGCAGAGTTAATTTATCCAACAATATATGAAAACACAGAGTTAAAAATTTCGTGGTTGAGGGTGTTGAAATGCAGAAAACACTAAACACAGTTTTCAGATGCTGAGAACGATTAGGATGCATAGAAGATATAACAAGAAGAGACCAAAACAATGTGTAGATCAAGGCGCGAAGATAAGAAGGGGTAAACTGCTGGGAAAACACATCCTTTGCTCATCATCCATGAACAGAAAAGTAGGGAATTAGAATCTATAGGTTGTTGTGCACCAAAGTGACGACCATCAATTTGGCTCCTGGCTGACTACTCAAGCATGGAATGATGAACTAGGGATGAGGACAAAAAGATCAACTCTTCACCAATCAACAAAACCAAAGGATAGTCACAACATGCAGGGATCGAAATCCAAGGGAATCAAACACAACGAGCTTAAGGCTATGGGGAAATTAAGTTATCAATTAAAATGCTAAGTCAAACATTTTCTTGACCCAATTAAAAATACAGAATTGAAAGCATCAGGTATAATAAGAGTCTACCATGCAGAATCAAAGTAAGCATACCATAGCTCGATTCGTCCTCTCCGAGTCATTATCCTAGGCGCTCCATGCAACTCTTTCTTGGTGACCGATGAGACTTCATTGGTACCTCCCAGCCAACGATAAGGGCAATTTTCTTCTCCCTTAGCCCCTCGAGCCACAAAGGGGCCACGCACACTGAACCAAAGAAAAACTATCTCCCAGCTCGCCTCGCAAGGCCGAGCTACCACTCCTCACTGAGTTGGGTATCCCAACTCCCACAAGCTAAGTCAGTCAAGTCTAAAATTCTACAACGTAACGTTACGCATGACAGAAGAGATCCATCATCCTCGTCCTCCCTCCTTTATAGAGAGTTTCTAAGTCATTTACTTTCCCAAATTACCATTTAATTTATTGTTCCATAATTTAATTCATAAAAATCCTCCCCATACATGTGTCACCCATCCCCTCCATTGCACCATAAATTAATTTCATTCATTAATTAATTACTCCTATTTCCCTCACCCACCTAAAAGCATTCCTAGAATCGCTCCTAGGTGTCCCCATATTCCCTTACACATTTTAATGACTTACCCCCTTACTAATTCACTATTTGACTTCAATTTTGAATGTTCTTAAATTCTAGATACCTTACTAAGTTAGTATTTCGTCTTTTTCCTTATGTTTCCCTTTATTTTATGTTTCTTGTTTTGTTTTTTTTCTTAGTTTCCTAATTCTTTTAAATTTCCCTCTTTCCCTTTTCAGTTAAAACTCAAATTGACAAGTGTAGAAAATTACATTTTTCCCTTTTTCTTTTTTAATTAATAAATTTTTAATTAGCATATGTAACAAAACAATTATTTCCCCCTTTTTCCCCCTTTTTTAAATTTTATCCCCCAAAAGATTTTTATGAATTAATCAAATTGCTTACCCCCTTCTCGTCACATGATTAATGATGATTATCAATATTATTTATTTATTTTTATTTTTATTTTTATATAAATATATATATTTTTATCACAAGTAACCCTAGACCTAGACTTGATTTTCTTAGGCTGAGTGACATTTTATTAGGGAAATTGTTTTAAATCTTTCTAATCAGATTATTCATTCTTAGTCCATATAGGTTTATTCATTTATTATTTAACAGCACGATGTGCCCTCCAGAACGCACTAGGTGCTCCAAGGGTGCCACTTGCCTCATTTTGTTTCCCTTGCGCGACGTGCCCTTTAGGACGCACTATGTGCTCCAAAGGTGTCACTTGCCTCTTTCTGTTTTTCTTGCGCGACATGCCCTTCAAGATGGACTACGTGCTCCAAGGGTGCCACTCGCCTCTTGACTGACTTGGTAGACATAAAAAATCCCTCGAGTCAATACTCCACATGGTGATCTTGTGGGAGAATAAGGGCCTCTAAGGAATAATGCCCCTGCCTTATTGCGCACCCCTTAGAGTCATCATGAGTGACTGTCATAGTCTACCCTCATGGCGTCGTGGGTCTTCTCGGACTAGGTAATCATTAACCTACAGTTCGAGCCACATCGAGAGTGCTAGTAGGCTGTGGCAGGGCTATTGTCCACACCTCTCCCTCAACGTCTCGGGTAGTTGTGCATGACCCCTCTACTCCACATGTGAGTCTGGTCGACAATCTATCATTAGCCCCAATAGTACACTCCCTGACTCAATCCAGAGTCCAAGGGTTTCATCGATGCCTCTACATCCTCGATGTCCAAAATCTTGCACACTTAAGAGAACCAAGTCAATAGCACTTTCTTATATCAATACAACAAAATAACATGTCATCTTATCCATAATGCCTCATAACCATAATCAAATGCCCAATAGTATAAAAATGCAGATCACTTGCAAGCAAGTGTCCTCAAAGAATAAGTTCACTCAGTGCGGGCAAGACCGAGATGTTACAACATTTTCCCAATACACTTAATCAATGGTCTCTGAGTCCCATTCTTCTAGAAGCCATAACTTGAGCTCTGGGTGTCGTAACCGTGAAAAATTTATACTGTTGGAAATGTGTTTCGACAAAGAATATGATGGTATAGGTTAGAAGGGATGAAAGTGGCCACATGTTTCCCAAAAATTGAAATATTAGTACACTTCATTTTTAATGGGCCTGCATGACAACTCAACTTCATGAGCTCATATATTGAGATTCGGGCGACAGATTTGGGAAAAAAATATATATTTGGAAATATAAAATCATTAAAATCACATCTGAAGTGATTTCCATGGCTAAAAAGTTAATTATCATTTCTAGAAAAGTAAAACATAGTCCCCCTCTTTAGAAGGACAATTAATTAAATTTTTCAAAAATAAAACTTGTTTAAAAATTTTTATTAAAAAAGGAAAATGACCCATTTGAAATATTTAGATGTTAATGATATAGGTTCATTAATGAAGACTTAATGATGCATCAATTAAAGAGACTGCTTCAAGAATAAAAGTGTATGAGAAATTTAAGAATGGAAAAACCCTAACTACTCAAGTAGTTAGAAAATTTGATTTTTAAAGAGAAGAAGTGCTTCATCAAGGGTTCCATAATCCGGATTATCTGATGGTAGGGTAGAAGATCAAATGAATGAGAAAGTACAACCATGAATATATAAAAAAAATTCTAATGAACGAAGAAATATCTCCATTTTCCCCACTCTTTCTCTTCATCTACACCATTTCTAATAGATTTATGCTTGAATCTCTGAATTAGGCATAAGGATGAGTTCTAGAGTGTTCTTCTTGTATTATTCAAAAGCATTTTCTTGTATGATCATGGAGTATATAAAACCATGTATATGACTGTCAAATATTTTGTAATGAAGAACATTTTTCATGAATAAAACTTCAGAAAGAATTACTTCATGATTGATTTCGATTGTATCTTGTAACTTTGAGTCTCAATTATGAGATATTTGAAATTGATCTACCAAATTATTTTTTTGATATTCATAGTAATACTCTTTTAAAATTATTTGAGATGATCAAATCATTCTCTCATATTTTTCATGAAGAAGATATGAGTCACAATACCATTTAATATAGTATCTCTGGGTGCAACCACACATTCGACCACTACTGAAAGGTGCCCCCATGGCTCCAAGCAAGACCTCCATGAGAATTGAACCTTGCCCAACAGTAAAAAGCTTCTCGCTTTCCACCATTAGATCCAACACCTTTGGATAAAATTATAAAATCATTTCTATTCATTATATTCAAGAGTTACTCTTTAAGGAGATATTTCTTTAAAATTCATTCACATTAAATTTATTTGCTACAATTTACATATAACAAAAAAAAATAAAAACATAAACACATTTGACAGACATTAAAATTCCATTAAACTATTTCTGGATCATAACATGAAAAATTATTCTATTCTAAACCTAAAATATTTTAATTAAACCTTAAACCTCTTACTTAGATTTAGGCCCCACTATTAATTTTTGGGAATCCAGCCTCAACAACATAACCTACAGAGAAATACCAATACCTCATACATTTTACATTTTAAGAAGGCATTAAAAACTCATTGAATGCCTTACTTCTATATAATTACTTTCTCTATTTATTAATAGAATCAAGACTATATCCATATAACTAGAAATATTTGGCATATACATGAATATTATTGTTTTTTAACTTAGATAATGAAAAACAAAAACTTTCACTTGACAACTCCCTTGTACTTTTTATAATAAATTTTTTCATTTTTCCATAAGTTTAAATAATTTTAATCCCATAAATTTCAATAATTTCAAAACTAATTCAAAGTGAATTATCAAACACTTCATTTATCTCCTCAATTACAAATTTAATCTTATCTTCATACAGAAATTTTTGAATATTTATATTTTTCAAATGAATCTTTACTCGAGGAAGCAGTAAAGTAAAGTGGAAAAACAAGGTACGATACACTTAGAGTAGATTCATTTAAAATAAAAATATTCATTTAAAATAAAAATATGGACATGTGTAATTATGATTGAAGATAAAAATATGATTATGATTATGATTAAAGATAAAAAAGATTATGATTATGATTAAAGATAAGGTAGGGTAGATATGCTTATATTAAAGATAAGGAAGTTGTATTAATAGATATGATTATGATTAAGGATATTAAATTTGTATTGTAAGGTATATGATTATAATTAAAAAAATGTAATATGGGTAGATATGTTTATGATTAAAGATAATAAAGTTGTATTAATAGATATGATTATGATTAAAGATAAGGTAGGGTAGATATGCTTATGATTAAAGATAAGGAAGTTGTATTAATAGATGTGATTATGATTAAAGATATTAAAGTTGTATTGTAAGGTATATGATTATAATTAAAAAAATGTAATATGGGTAGATATGCTTATGATTAAAGATAGTAAAGTTGTATTAATAGATATGATTATGATTAAGGATATGAAAGTTGTATCATAAGGTATATGATTATAATTAGAAAAATTGTATCATAAGATATATGATTATAATTAGATATGATTATGATTGAAGATAAAAAAAGATTATGATTATGATTAAAGATAAGGTAGGGTAGATATGCTTATGATTAAAGATAAGGAAGTTGTATTAATAGATATGATTATGATTAAGGATATTCAAGTTGTATCTTAAGGTATATGATTATAATTAGAAAAATGTAATATGGGTCGATATTACTATGATTAAAGATAATAAAGTTGTATTAATAGATATGATTATGATTAAGGATATGAAAGTTGTATCATAAGGTATATGATTATAATGGTTAAGAACATGTGTTTCTTCTTAAGAGGTCACAGGTTCAAATTCAGAGGGTATCCCTTGTCCCACAAACAAGGGGATCTCATACACCAATTTGATGTACTGGCTTAGTCGTGACCTTAAAGATAGATTATTATTATTATTATTAATTAGAAAAATGTAATATATGTATGTAAAAAATTATTTAGATTTTTTTAATTTTGTTTTTTTTTTTAAATAAAAAAGGGGTAGTACCTGCTATATTATATTATCTCAAAACTTTGACAAAATAAACAGAGTCATGGCAACAGTGACCAAAAATGTTGCCGGTAACCGGAAACCAACATAAGTGGGAGACAACTAGCAGTTATACAGTTATACATTAAGCAAAGAGACATCTGTCCTGCTTGGAGGAAACCAGGACAGATGCCAGTGGTCCAGATAAACCTAAAGCAATTACACAGTAAGACTAAAAAACATGGAAAACAGAAGAACCTAGGCACCCGGTGACGTGTCGCTTCCTCCAGTTTGCCAAGTCCCCGCCGGAATGGCAAAAGTCTGCGTGCACAGGGGGCACTTTCGCTGAGCTGGAGCCCCGGAGAACGCGTCGAGGAGCAGATCCATGCACTGGCCCATGAGGAGGGCCCTGTGTTCCAAGTCCGACATGTGGCTACGGAGCTCGAACACCAAGGCCAGGTGATCGTCACTGAGGAGAGGACCATGCGTTCTGCCACCCAAGCCACTAGGAGGAGCAGTCTTCAGTTCCACAGCTTCGCCAATGCCAACCGTAAGCTTGCTCTGCTCCACAATCGTCTCTGTGTTCATAATCTTCTCGGAACTTGTAGATTGCAGGTCACCCGTCCATGGGATTTCTTCAACCACGCAACCAGGGAGGTCATCTTCCTTAGTCGGGATGCACTTGGTGCCCTGCCTGCGGAAAGTCTCCCTGGCACTTGGCTTTTCTTCACACGACAAGTCCCCAATCGACAGGTCCTCCTCCATGACGCAAGTTGGAATCAGAACCGCGGTCTCGGTCTCCTTCTCTGCCTTGCTGCAACCAGCTCCCTGTTCAGCGATGGTGCCGAGCAATGCCCTCCTCTCAACCCGAGCCTTCTTCCTGAGAATGGAGGATGCCAAAGCTAGAGCACGTTCAAGTTCCTTCTCCCTACGCCTCTACGCTTTGTGTGCGTCCCAAGCTGAACCCCGTCGAGGCTTTCCTCGCTTCCTGACCATTGTACCCGAGAAAATGCCAATCAAATGCAAAGCTGAATTAGAAAAAAACCAGGTCGAGAGCGGCTGCAGGTGCTGGGCGTAGGCAAGCCACTAGTCCTGGAAAATCTTCTCAGAGTGCAGAGAGAAGGTGGTAAATAACCATGGCATAGCTGCACAAGGAGCCTTCCTTCGTTGCTCAGGCTCAAAAGAAAAAACATAACCAAACTGCTGAAGCCTCCGTCCATCCATATCGGCGATGAATCCGTGTGCGCAGGGGGGGGTTAATGGTCGCGCGAGGGAGGAGTACCTCCTTCGCCTGTCCTCTGCTATGGTCATCCACCATCGTTAATGCGGATGTGTGGGTGGCGGCCATCAGCCATTAAACCAGAGCTGAGTGCGAGTCCAGGTGTCAGCTCCTCTATGCCGCGTGTCACCCCATCAGGGGAGATTTTTTTAATTTTGTTTCTAGTTTTAGTTAATTTATTTTTTTAACCACTTTTTAATTTTCAAAAAAAATAATAAATAATTTATGTTTTGAAAATATTAAATTAAAACTATAAGATAATAATAAGAAATACTCACACAATTTTATGGTTTTTAATATAAATTATTATAATTTATTTTTTATTTAGAGATAAAAACATTAAAACACTTGTATTATTATTTTAGATTTATGTTTTCACCTTATAATAATTTACTCATAGTTTAAATTGAAGCAAGTGAAGTTTAAACAAGTAAATAAAATATTTAAATAATAAGAATACATTTTATAATTAAATTATATATATAATTATTTAATATATAATATATTGTTTATATATATATATAAAGTAATTGACAATTGTCGAAAAAAATTATATATAAAAAGTCCTAAGTCTAGAATATTATATTAATATTTTGAGGAGATATTAGATATTTCGATCTTATAATTTTTTTTGTAATATTGAAAAAATATTTGATTCTAATAAAATAATAATTTTTTTTTTTTTTTGTCTGTGTGAAAAAAAAAAATATCACTTTTTTAATCACTTTCTTTTTATTTAATTATATTCATATTATTAAGCAACATTAATATGATATTTATTGTTTTGTGCAAAGAATAAAATTGATAATATGAAATGCATTATATTATAAATAATGATCCCTAATTACTTTTTTAAATACTAATTATATTAATTAATAAATAAAATTGATTATTTATTAATCATG
>ML799139.1:270555-297513 GCA_009831015.1 Picea engelmannii
TATCAATTCTTATTTTTATAAGAAAAACAATCTAGATAAGGATTATCCCTACAAAAACTTAGAACATGATATTTATAACCTGAGAAATGAAGGTAGTATCCTCTTTCTAGGAGAATTTAATGCTAGAATTGCAACTGATCAAGCTCTTCTTCTAGGAAATGATTCTAACCCTAATCCTCTCTGGTTGTGTGAGGACACCATTCTCACAAACAGGTACAAAATAAACAATGCGTACCTAACCGATAATTTATTTGGTACGAAGCTAATTAAGATATGTAGTTTTCAATATCTAATAATTTTCAATTGTCTAATGAAGTGGCCAAATCATAATCAGATGAATTTTGTCCATGAGTTGAGTAGTAGTGTGATGCAGGAGCATCGCTCACTCATCAAGCGAGCCAGCACATTAAGAGGAAACAGCTGGACAACGCCAGCATGTATTTTGAAATACTTGGGAATTGTTGCGCCGCTCTTTAATGAAGTCATTCATAAAGAAGCGCACTTGTATTGTAAAGGGGACCTTGAGCCTTTAAGCTCTCGTCCTTAGTAGATAGGAAAGCATTTAATAGATTTAATACTGGTATATAGAATAGTTAAGTCTAGATTAGACAGTTTCAGTTTTCGAGAGGGAAAACGGATATAGACACCCTCCTTTGTACATTGTATTATTATTATTCAGATTCAAGCATTCGGGAGCAAGAAGAGGGAGCAGGCAGAGAATTTGTGAAGAACACCCATGTATAGATGTTATTGAATTAATAGAAGAGAGTCTTTGATTCAATTTCATGTCTGGTGTTGTTTTCTCTGTGTATGATGTTTATTGCTCATGAATGTTTACTTTCTGGTTATGCACTTGCTTTGATATGCTGCATATGTGATTTCATAGTTGGATAGAAATCTGTGAGAGTAAGAAATTAGTTTCAATTGTCTCTCTATATTGAACCAGAGAATTCCTGCAAGGAGTGCAGTGGAATTTGTCCACAAGGGGTGTGTGACTGCAGGGTTCAGATAGAGAGAACTTTTGTTCTAAGTTCTCAGGAGTGCAGATTTGGCATCGAAGCCATGCAAGGTGTGCACAGGCTGAACTTGAAGGCTCAGTGGAAATCTGAGCAGAAGAAAATGGAGACTGCTGTAGCCGTAAGCACACAGAGTCTGGAAGACTCAACACTTTGAGCGTTGTCGAAGGTTAAGCACACGAAGTGTGTGAAAAGTCTCTGAAAGAATCAGAGTTGACAAGATCAGGAGGGATAGTTCCTTCGTGATCCTGTGGAGACGGACCCAGGAGAGGGTTCGAATAGGACAGAGCTTTGGAGAGGAAGAATTCCTTAAAAAGAAGGAATCGACGACCAGACCTCGCAGGAGAGATTTGCGAAGTTCCGATAGTCGCTAGATCTCAGAGGAGATGCACGCAGGATAAACACAAGCTCGTAGAGGAGGAGTCGAGAATCATCGGGATTTGGCTCGTTGGGGTTTGTGGAGGCCAGAGTTTGTTGCCGGTTGAAATCATGATTAGCGATTTCCCGACATAATTGGAGCCATTGATCGCTACGGGGATACGTGGCACAAGATCCCGAAGAGTCGGGATTCGACATTCGGGACTTCCTGGTGCAAAGAAATTTCGACGGGTGAAATCGCGATCACGCGATTCCCGATAGGGCGGAAAGAGAAGGCGACGCGGTAGAAAAAGAGCGCACGTGCGTATCGGATTTTGGGGTTCGGAGATTCATAGTGCAAGTGAAGCGCGACATCGCATGTTCTGATTTCCTGATAGGGAAATTCCTGAAAATCACGGGAGCGTTGACCTTTGACCCATCTGGGTTCAGGGACTCGTGAGGCATAATGCACGCAAGCATAGAATTCGCGATATCGCAAATTCCGATTTCCCGATTGTTAAGGGAGATCATTGGAGAGTGTTGTGGGTGAAGAATTCCCGACGGGGAATTAGAGGAGCATAGGTGCTCTTCGGGCCAAAGATTAGAGAAGGTCCTGGTGGGAGCGATCATTTCCCGAGGAGTGGGAGTGGTTGCATCAGAGTGGTATCAGAGCGGGGATTTCTTTGCTTTCTAAAGTACAGAAGAGAATTCATCATGCCGCCCAGAAGAGAAAGGCAGTCACCTAACCCAGAAGACAGGGAGATGAGAAGAAGAGGCAGGCTGACAGGAAATCCAGAAATGGAGTGCCAGATGAGAGATCTCCGAGCAAGGCTTAAGGAGATGGAGACAACGCAAATACGCGGAGCTGGCACAGGGGATCTTAGTGATTCCGAGGTCGAAGAAGAAGCTGGACATGCAGAAGAAGTCACAGCAGAGGATGCATCAACTGAGCGGTTGATTAAAGCCATTTCCAGGATGAGTTCCAAGACCAAAATGGATATTCCAGTTTATGAAGGAAGCCTAGATGCAGAAGAGTTACTGGACTGGATCAGAGCTCTTGATACCTACTTCGATTAAGAGGATATCGAAGAGGACAAGAAGGTTAGGCATGCTGTCACTAAGTTAAAAGGACATGCAGCATTATGGTTGGACGAGCTACAGGCTGATAGACGCTGCAAAGGAAAACAGAAAATCAAAAGCTGGGATCGAATGATCGCGAAGATGAAGGCGAAGTTCATCCCAAGGGATTACCAGATCACACTGTTCAGGCGAATGCAGAACCTGAGACAGAAGTTGATGACGGTGAAGGAGTACACCGAAGAGTTTTACAAGCTCAACATTCGAGCAGGTCATCGAGAGAGCGATGATGAGAAGGTGATGAGATATCTGAATGGTCTGAGATACGACATTCAGGATGAATTGAGCATGGTAACCATCCGAACAGTTGAGGATGCATACCATATTGCCCTGAAAGCCGAGGAGAAGCTGAGCCATAAGCAAGGTCAGTGAGGGCGAGGTAGAAGTCAGCCCAGAGGCAAGGCAGTTGCCTAGGAGAAATTCCAGAAGCCCAAAGAGGAGTGGAAGAGACCTCAGGGTAAGGTTGAAAGAGGCGGAACCTCACTACAGAGGCAGCCAGATGTTGAGCCGAGAGGACAACAGAATGATCAGCGGGGAGATTATGCTGATGCAAACACACTTCCTCATACTAGAGGTCGAGGTAGAGGAAGAGGAGGAGTTATCACATGTTTTACATGTGGGAAGAATGGGCACAGGTCATTTGAGTGTCCAGAGAAAAAGAAGGACGCAGGAGAAGCTCACATCACTGAAGCACAGAGGCGTGATGCTGAGAACGAAGATGCAGACAGCGGGAGGTCGCTTGGAATGCATAAAATCATTTTGACACCCGAGAAAGCGGTGGAATGCTCAGTGCAGAGGTCTAGACTGTTCAGAACGGCTTGCACAGCCAAGGACAGGAAATCCAAGGTCATTGTGGACAGCGGAAGAACCGATAACCTCGTTTTGAAGGAGATGGTGGAGAAATTGGAGCTGAAGACAACTAAGCACCCAAGTCCATATAAAGTCTCGTGGCTACAGAAAGGACATTAGGTGAGTGTCACTAAACAGTGCTTGGTTGAATTCAAAATAGGGGGATACCATGATAAGATTTTATGTGATGTCATTCCCATGGATGTCTGTCATGTATCGCTGGGTAGACCATGGTAGTATGATCGAAATGTGATTCATGATGGGAAGATGAACACGTACACTTTAGAGAAGGATGGGAGAACACACAGATTGCTTCCGAGAAAGGATAAGGAAGTGAAGCCGGAAGTAAGCAATACCATACTCCTCATGAGTGGGAAGGAGCTTCTTATGGAGATGGAGAAGAATGAAGATCCACAATTCTTTGTGGTCAGGAAACCGAGAATTGTCCTGACTAGCACGAGAATGGATGACTTACCAGTTGAGATTCAGGAACTGTTGGAGGAGTTCACTGACATCATCGTGGATGAATTACCTCATTCGTTTCCACCGATGAGAAGCGTGAGTCATCACATTGACCTCATACCAGGAGCCAGTTTGCCGAATAAAGCTGCATATAGGTTGACACCTTAGGAGAATGAGGAGGTCAAGAACCAGGTACATGATTTATTGGATAAAGGATTGGTCAGGGAAAGCCTAAGTCCATGTGTTGTTCTGACAGTACTTAGTTCGAAGAAGGATGGAGGTTGGAGGATGTGTACAGACTCTAGAGCGATTAACAAAATCACCATCAGATACAGATTTCCACTGCCGAGAATGGATGATCTGATGGATTGCTTGAGTGGGGCAAATTATTTTTCGAAGATTGATCTGAAAAGCGGATATCATCAGATTCGCATGAGGGAAGGTGATGAATGGAAGACATCATTCAAGACAAATGAAGGTTTGTATGAATGGCTGGTCATGCCGTTTGGCTTGACAAACATGCCGAGCACATTCATGAGACTGATGAATGAAGTCCTGAGGGAATTCATCGGGAAGTTTGTAGTTGTATATCTGGATGATATATTGATCTTCAGTAAGACCAAGGTTGAACATTTGAAACATTTGGCCATTGTGATGAGAAGACTGCAACAGGAGAAGCTATTGATCAATATGAAGAAGTGCTCCTTCATGAAGACAGAGCTCATTTATTTGGGTTTTGTTATCTCAGTGAATGAGTTGAAAATGGATCCGAAAAAAGTAGAAGTGATCAAAAATTGGCCATCATCGAGAAATGTGTTCGAGGTGAGAAGTTTCCATGGTTTGGCTAGTTTCTACCGGAATTTCATCAGGAATTTCAGTGGGATTAGCGCAGCGATGATGGACACAGTGAAGAAGCGACATAAGTCTTTTCATTGGACAACAGAGGCTGAGAAGAGGTTCAATCTGTTGAAGCGAAAGATCACAGAGCAACCAGTGTTGGTGTTACCTGATTTTCAAAAGACATTTCAGGTGAAATGTGATGCTAGTGGGTATGCCATAGGAGCGGTCTTAAGTCAGGATGACAGGCCAATTGCATATTTCAGCGAGAAGCTGGATGACGCAAAGCTAAAATACTCCACATATGATAAAGAGTTTTATGCTATCATACAGGCACTAAAGAAGTGCAGGCATTACTTGATCCCGAAAGAATTTGTATTGTACAACGATAATCATGCATTGTAGTTTGTGAGTCAACGGGATAAGTTGAATCATAAGCATGCAAAATGGGTAGAGTACATGCATAATTTCACATTTGTGATAAAACACATTTCAGGAACTGCTAACAAAGTGGCTGATGCTTTGAGCATGAAATGTTTGTTGCCGCAGGAGTTCCAAGTCAAAACATTGGGTTTTGAAAATCTTAAAGACATGTATGCAGGTGATGCGGATTTTGGAGAAGCGTACGAGGCAGCTGAGAATCCAGTTCTCAGAGATCAGAGCTCATGGATGATGCAGGAGCATCGCCCACATCAAGCGAGCCAACACATCAAGTGGAAGACAGCAGGATAGCGCCAGCACAAATTTTGGAAAACACTTGGAAGTTGTTGCGCGATCTTAAATGATTCATTTAAGAGACGGCGCACTTGTATATTGTAATGGACCTTGAGCGGATAGCTCACGTCCTTAGGTAGATGAGGTATTTAATAGAGTTAATGTAAGTAGATAGAACATTTAATTGTAGATTTGATAGCTTTAGAATTGTGAGGGAAAACAGATATAGACACCCTCCTTTGTACATTGTAAGAGGATCAAGCATTTTGAAGAGAGAGCCACAGAGAAGTGTATGAAGAACCTCCATGTACAGACATTGAATTAATAGAAGAAATCTTTGATTCAATTCCATGGTTGTGTTAGTCTCTTTGTATTGTTGATATTCTATTCTTGAATGATTGCTTCTTGTCATGCATTTACTTTTATAGGCTATGTATGTGATTTCATGGTTGAAGTGAAGTCTATGAGAAAAAGGAGTTAGTTTCAATTGTTTCTCTATCTTGAACCAGAGAATTCCTGCAAGGAGTGCAGTTGAATTTTTCCGCAAGGAGTGTGTGACTGCAGGGTTCAAGTAGAGAGAACTTTTGTTTCTAAGTTCTCAGAGGTGTAGATTGACACTAGAGCCGTGCAAGGCGTGTGTAGGCTGGAGAAAGACTCAGGGTTACGATTCTGAGCAAAGAGGCTGAAAGACTGCTGTTGCAGGAGTGCGCAGAGTCGAGTGACTTCGACACTTAGTGTGTTTGAAGAATTGCCGCAAGGAGTGCGTGCAAGAAAACTTTCTGAGAAAATTGAAGTCGTCGAAGATCAGGAGGGATAGACCTTCAAAGTTAGTAAAAGACAACGGGGAAGTTGCGTGAACAAGTAAAGGAGAAGCGAGCGGGTTGGTGCACAAGTCTCGTGGAGAGACCCTTCTTGTTTGAGGGTTGTGCAAGAAGGAACGTGAACATAAAGTTTACAGTGCAGGTGGAAGGAAGTTCCAAACTCATTTGAACAAGAGCTGTCGATCGGGGTTACGAGGAACATTGGTTCTATTTGTGAGTCAGCGCATTAGGAGTTCGTGAGGTAAGACTCCTACTTTGTATAAGGGAAAATGTGAGATTGCGAGAAGCGAAGTCTCAACAATCCCGTGTATAGTGTGGCCATAGTCGGGTGATGTGGCAGGTGGTCTCGGGACATCGGGTCTCGGGAGTTGAAGAGTCGTGAGATTGGTCTCGCGAGTGGCGAGGACGCGAGGTGGAAAGATTACGAGTTGTCGGTATCTCGGCGTTTCGGATCTCGGAGGTGGGGACCCCAAAGGCATAGTGTCGCGGGGTGCGAAGTCACGATAACGTGAAGCTTCGAAAAAGTGAAATTCCAGAGAGCATAAGAAAAGATCGGGACATCAGATCTCGGGAATCCGGAAGATTAGTATTCAACTACTAAACTCGTGAAGTCATGAGGGCCGAAGAGAACCTGTGGGGTGCAGGCTTCCCGATAGGGAAGTAGAAGAGCCATTGAGTTCTTCGGGCCGTAAGTGACAGAAGGTCTTGGTGATCGCGGACGAGTGCCGTTGGATCACGTCTGCGTCAGAGTGGTATCAGAGCGGGAATAGTTCTTTGCTTTCTGTAGCAGAGAAGGAGTAGAGAATTCATCATGCCTCCCAGAAGGGAGAGACAGTCACCAGACCCAGAGGACAGGGAGGTGAGAAGAAGAGGCAGGCCGGCAGGAAATCCAGAAATGGAGCGACAGATGAGAGATCTCCGAGCAAGGCTTGAGGAGATGGAAACTGCACAAAGACGCGGAGTCGGTGCGGGGGATCTTAGTGATTCTGAGGTCGAAGAAGAAGCTGGACATACCGAAGAAGTCACAGCAAAGGATGCATCAACAGAGAGGTTGATCAAAGCCATTGCTAGAATGGGAGTAAAGGCGAAAATGGACATTCCCGTCTATGAAGGGAATCTGGATGCAGAAGAGCTGCTAGATTGGATTAGAGCTCTTGACACATATTTCGACTATGAGGATGTCGAAGATGATAAGAAAGTCAAGCATGCGGTTACGTGCTTGAAAGGACATGCAGCTTTGTGGTGGGATGAGCTACAAGCTGATAGACGCTGCAAGGGGAAACAGAAGATCAAAAGCTGGGATCGAATGATCGTGAAGATGAAGGCAAAATTCATCCCAAGGGATTATCAAATCACTCTGTTCAGGCGAATGCAGAACCTGAGACAGAAGCTGATGACGATGAAGGAATACACCGAAGAGTTTTACAAGCTCAACATCAGAGCGGGTCATTGAGAAAGCGATGATGAGAAGGTGGCAAGATATCTGAATGGTTTGAGATATGACATTCAGGATGAATTAAGCATCCTAACCATCTGAACAGTGGAGGATGCGTACCAGATGTCTCTGAAAGCCGAAGAGAAGCTGAGCCAAAAGCAAGGTCAGTGAGGGCAAGGCAGAAGTCAGCCCAGAGGCAAGGCAGTTTCCCAGGAGAAATATCAGAAGCCCAAAGAGGAATGGAAGAGACCTCAGGGTAAGGTTGAAAGAGGCGGAACCTCACAACAAAGGCAGCCATATGTTGAGCCGAGAGGACAACAGAATGATCAGCGGGGAGATTATGCTAATGCAAACACACTTCCTCGTACTAGAGGTCAAGGTAGAGGAAGGGGAGGAGTTATCACATGTTTCACATGTGGGAAGAATGGACACAAGTCATTCGAGTGTCCAGAGAAAAGGAAGGATGTAGGGGAAACTCACATCATAGAAGTGCAGAAGCGTGATGCTGAGTCAGAAGATGCAGACAACGGAAGATCGTTTGGGATGCATAAGGTTCTTTTGACACCTAAGAAAAAGGTGGAAATCTCAGTGCAAAGGAGCAGACTGTTCAGAACAACTTGCACAGCCAAGGACAGAAAGTGCAAGGTCATTGTGGATAGTGGAAGCACTGATAATCTCGTTTCAACCGAGATGGTGGAGAAATTGGAGCTGAAGACAACTAAGCACCCGAGTCCATATAAAGTCTCGTGGTTACAAAAAGGACACCGGGTAAGTGTCACTAAACAGTGTTTAGTAGAATTCAAAATTGGGGGATACCATGATCAGATCTTGTGCGATGTTATTCCCATGGATGTATGTCATATATTACTAGGTATACCATGGCAGTATGATCGAAATGTGATTCATGATGGGAAAATGAACACATATACTCTGGAGAAAAATGGGAGAATCCATAAGCTGCTTCCGATAAAGGATAAAGAAGTGAAGTTGGAAGTAAGCAATACCATACTTCTCATGAGTGGGAAAGAGATTCTCATAGAGATGGAGAAGAATGAATACCCACAATTCTTTGTGGTCAGGAAACCGAGAATTGTCCTGACTAGCACGAGAGTGGATGACCTACCAGTTGAGATTCAGGAACTACTGGGAGAGTTCACTGACATCATCGTGGATGAATTACCTCATTCGTTGCCACCGATGAGGAGTGTGAGTCACCATATTTACCTCATACTGGGAGAAAGTTTACCAAATAAGGTTGCGTATAGATTGACGCCTCAGGAGAATGAGGAGGTCAAGAACCAGGTACAGGATTTGTTGGATAAAGGACTGGTCAGGGAAAGCCTGAGTCCCTGTGTTGTTTCGACAGTACTAAGTCCGAAGAAGGATGGAGGCTGGAGAATGTGTACAGACTCCAGAGCGATTAACAAGATAACCATCAGGGACAGATTTCCACTGCCGAGAATGGATGATCTGATGGATTGCCTGAGTGGGGCAAATTTCTTCTCAAAGATAGATCTGAAGAGCGGATATCACCAGATTCACATGAGGGAAGGTGATGAATGGAAGATGGCATTCAAAACAAATGAGGGTTTGTATGAATGGTTGGTCATGCTGTTTGGTTTAACAAACGCGCCGAGCACATTCATGAGACTGATGAATGAAGTCCTGAGGGAATTCATCGGGAAGTTTGTTGTCATATATCTGGATGATATATTGATTTTCAGTAAGACGAAGGCTGAACATTTGAAACATTTGGGAATTGTGATGAGGAAGCTACAGTAGGAGAAGTTGTTGATCAATATGAAGAAGTCTTCGTTTATGCAAATAGAACTCATTTATTTGGGTTTCGTCGTATCAGCAAATGAGCTGAAGATGGATCCAGAAAAGGTGGAAGTGATCAAAAATTGGCCATCATTGAGAAATGTGTTTGAGTTAAGAAGTTTCCATGGTTTGGCTAGTTTCTACCGAAAATTCATTAGGAATTTTAGTGGGATTAGCACAGCAATGATGGACACAGTGAAGAAACGGCACAAGACTTTTCATTGGACAGCGGAGGCTGAGGAAAGTTTCAATCTGTTGAAGCAAAAGATCACAAAGAAACCAATTCTGGTGTTGCCTGACTTTCAGAAGACATTTCAGGTGAAATGTGATGCAAGTGGATATGCTGTAGGAGTGGTCTTAAGTTAGGATGACAGACCAGTTGCATATTTCAGCGAGAAGTTGGATGACGCAAAGCTGAAATACTCCACGTATAATAAGGAATTTTATGCCATCATACAGGCATTAAAGAAGTGGAGGCATTACTTGATCCCGAAAGAATTTGTATTGTACAACGATAATCATGCATTGCAGTTTGTGAGTCAACAGGGGAAGTTGAATCAGAAACATGCAAAATGGGTAGAGTACATGCAAAATTTCACGTTTGTGATTAAACACATTTCAGGAACTGCTAACAAAGTGGTTGATGCTTTGAGCAGGAAATGTTTATTGCTGCAGGAGTTCCGAGTCAAAACATTGGGTTTTCAAAATCTTAAAGATATGTATGCAGGTGATGCGGATTTTGGAGAGGCATACGAGGCAGCTGAGAACCTAGTTCTCATAGATCGAAGCCCATGGATAGATTACATGATCCAGGAAGGATTGTTGTTCAGGGGCAATCAGTTGTGTATTCTAAATTGCTCCATGACGGAGAATTTGCTAAAGGAAAAACACAACGGAGGATTAGCAGGGCATTTTGGCCACGACAAAACATTTTCCAAGTTGAGCGAATCGTATTTTTGTCCGGGCATGCGAGAAGATGTCAAGAGGTTTGTTGAAAGGTGTCGAATTTGTCAACACTCAAAGGGATGAAAGCAGAATGCCAGATTTTATCAACCATTGCCCATACTCTAGAGGCCATGGGAAGCAATTAGCATGGATTTTGTTTTGGGTTTACCAAGAACGCAGAGAGGGGTTGATTCTATCTTTGTGGTGGTGGAAAGGTTTTCTAATATGGCACATTTCATTCTATGTCAGAAGACCAGCGATGCGACCCACATCACAAACTTGTTCTTCAAAGAGATTGTTAGACTGCATGGATTGCCAAGAAGCATAGTCTCGGACAGGGATACCAAATTCATAGGTCATTTTTGGAGGATGCTATGGAAGAAGCTATGGACTAATTTGGCGTTTAGTTCAACTTACCATCCATAGACAGACGGACAGACTGAGGTGGTCAACAGAAGTCTTGGAGACTTACTGAGGAGCTTGGTAATGGAGCACCATACCAGTTGGGACAATGTGTTGCCACAGGCAGAGTTTGCGTACAATGATTTGGTGAATTGGAGTACAGGAAAGATTCCATTTCAAATTGTGTATGGAACACAACCGAGGGGAGTTTCTGAACTCAGGGAGTCAGAATAGACTGCGACTAGCAGTGCGAGCACAGAAAAATTTGTTGAAGAAATGAAGGAACTTCACGGTGAGGTGAAGCAGCGATTGCAAGACTCAAATCAAGAGTACAAGCATAGAGCCGATCAGCGGAAGAGACAACTTCAGTTCAAATTTGGTGATCTTGTTCTACCACACTTGAGGAAAGAAAGGTTCCCAAGGGGAACATACAATAAACTCAAGATGAAGAAAATCGGACCATGCAGAGTCCTGAAGAAATTTGGAGAGAATGCATATGAAATAGAGTTGTCGGATGGCATCGGGATATCTCCGATATTTAACGTTTTGGATTTATACCCATACAAGACTGGAGAAGCAGAGACTGGAACTGAGGAACCAGTGATCCAGTGGAAGAAGCAATTGCCAGTTGCAGAGAAGCCGCAAATGGAGTGCATACTGGATAAATGAGTGGGTAAGAAGACCAGGCAAAAGCAGTATTTTGAATACCTGGTGAAGTGTAAGAATCACCCAGTGGAGGATGCCAGCTGGGAGACAGAAGCAGTTATCCAAAAACATGGACAGACTGCGCAGGAGCTCATGGACAGGAGCCCATGAAAATTCTTCAGGTGAGGAAGTATGATGCAGGAGCATCGCCCACATCAAGCGAGCCAGCACATCGAGCGGAAGACAGCTGGATAGCGCCAGCACAAATTTTGGAAAACACTTGGAAGTTGTTGCGCGATCTTAAATGATTCATTTAAGAGATGACGCACTTGTATATTGTAATGGACCTTGAGCGGATAGCTCACGTCCTTAGGTAGATGAGGCATTTAATAGAGTTAATGTAAGTAGATAGAACATTTAATTGTAGATTTGATAGCTTTAGAATTGTGAGGGAAAACGGATATAGACACCCTCCTTTGTACATTGTAAGAGGATCAAGCATTCTGAAGAGAGAGTCGCAGAGAAGTGTATGAAGAACCTCCATGTACAGACATTGAATTAATAGAAGAAAGCTTTGATTCAATTCCATGGTTGTGTTAGTCTCTGTGTATTGTTGATATTCTGTTCTTGAATGTTTGCTTCTTGTCATGCATTTTCTTTTATAGGCTGTGTATGTGATTTCATGGTTGAAGTGAAGTCTATGAGAACAAGGAGTTAGTTTCAATTGTTTCTCTATCTTGAACCAGAGAATTCCTGCAAGGCGTGCAATTGAATTTGTCTGCAAGGAGTGCGTGACTGCAGGGTTCAAGTAGAGAGAAATTTTGTTTCTAAGTTCTTAGAGGTGTAGATTAACACTAGAGCCGTGCAAGGAGTGCGCAGGCTGGAGAAAGACTCAGGGTTGCGATTATGAGCAAAGAGGCTGAAAGACTGTTGTTGCAGGACTGCGCAGAGTCGAGTGACTTCAACACTTAGTGTGTTTGAAGAATTGCCGCAAGAAGTGCGTGCAAGAAAAATTTCTGAGAAAATTGAAGTCGTCGAAGATCAAGAGGGATAGACCTTCAAAGTTAGTAAAAGACAACGGGGAAGTTGCATGAACAAGTCGAGGAGAAGCAAGCGGGTTGGCGCACAAGTCTCGTGGAGAGACTCTTCTTGTTCGAGGGTTGCACAAGAAGGAACGTGAACATAAAGTTTACAGTGCAGGTGGAAGGAAGTTCCAAACTCAGTTGAACAAGAGTCGTCGATCGGGGTTACGAGGAACATTGGTTCTATTCGTGAGTCGGCGCATCAGGAGTTCGTGAGGTAAGACTCCTACTTTGTATAAGGGAAAACGTGAGATTGCGAGAAGCGAAGTCTCGACAATCCCGTGTATAGTGTGGCCATAGTCGGGTGACGTGGCAGGTGGTCTCGGGACATCGGGTCTCGGAAGTTGAAGAGTCGTGAGATTGGTCTCGCGAGTGGCGAGGACGCAAGGTGGCGATATTACGAGTTGTCGGTATCTCGACGTTTCGGATCTCGGAGGTGGGGACCCCAAAGGCATAGTGTCACGGGGCGTGAAGTCGCGATAGCACGAAGCTGCGAAAAAGAGAAATTCCAGTGAGCATAAGAAAAGATCGAGACATCAGATCTCGGGAATCCGAAAGATTAGTATTCAACTACTGAACTTGCGAAGTCGCGAGGGCCGAAGAGAGCATGTGGGGTGCAGGCTTCCCGATAGGGAAGTAGAAGAGCCATTGAGTTCTTCAGGCCGTAAGTGACAGAAGGTCCTGGTGATCGCGGACGAGTGCCGTTGGATCACGTCTGCGTCAATGGACAGGAGCCCATGAAAATTTTCAAGCCAAGAGTATGATGCAGGAGCATCGCTCACTCATCAAGTGAGCCAGCACATTAAGAGGAAACAGGTGGACAGCGCCAGCATGTATTTTGAAATACTTGGGAATTGTTGCATCGCTCTTTAATGAAGTCATTCATAAAGAAGCGCACTTGTATTGTAAAGGGGACCTTGAGACTTTAAGCTCTCGTCCTTAGTAGATAGGAAAGCATTTAATAGATTTAATACTGGTAGATAAAATAGTTAAGTCTAGATTAGACAGTTTCAGTTTTCGAGAGGGAAAGCGGATATAGACACCCTCCTTTGTACATTGTATTATTATTATTCAGATTCAAGCGTTCAGGAGCAAGAAGAGGGAGCAGGCAGAGAATTTGTGAAGAACACCCATGTATAGATGTTATTGAATTAATAGAAGAGAGTCTTTGATTCAATTTCATGTCTGGTGTTGTTTTCTCTGTGTATGATGTTTATTGCTCATGAATGTTTACTTTCTGGTTATGCACTTTCTTTGATATGTTGCGTATGTGATTTCATAGTTGGATAGAAATCTATGAGAGTAAGAAATTAGTTTCAATTGTCTCTCTATATTGAGCCAGAGAATTCCTGCAAGGAGTGCAGTGGAATTTGTCTGCAAGGGGTGCATGACTGCAGGGTTCAGATAGAGAGAACTTTTGTTCTAAGTTCTCAGGAGTGTAGATTTCGCACTGAAGCCATGCAAGGTGTGCGCAGGCTGAACTTGAAGGCTCAGTGGAAATTTGAGCAGAAGAAAATGGAGACTACTGTAGCCGTAAGCGCACAGATTCTGGAAGACTCAACACTTTGAGCATTGTCAAAGGTTAAGCACATGAAGTGTGTGAAAAGTCTCTGAAAGAATCATAGTTGACAAGCTCAGGAGGGATAGTTCCTTCGTGATCCTATGGAGACGGACCCAGGAGAGGGTTTGAACAGGACAGAGCTTTGGAGAGGAAGAATTCCTTAAAAAGAAGGAATCGACGACCAGACCTCGTAGGAGAGATTTGCGAAGTTCCGATAGCTTCCAGATCTCAGAGGAGATGCACGCAGGATAAACACAAGCTCGCAGAGGAGGAGTCGAGAATCATCGGGATTTGGCTTGTCGGGGTTTGTGGAGGCTGGATTTTGTTGCCGGTTGAAATCGCGATTAGCGATTTCCTGACATAATCGGAGCCGTTGATCACTACGGGGATACATGGCACAAGATCCCGGAGAGTCGGGATTCGACATTCGGGACTTCCCGGTGCAAAGAAATTTTGACGGGTGAAATCGCGATCACGCGATTCCCGATAGGGTGGAAAGAGAAGGCGACACGGTAGAAAAAGAGCGCACATGCATATCGGAGTTTAGGGTTCGGCGATTCATAGTGCAATTGAACCACGACATCGGATGTTTCGATTTTCGGATAGGGAAATTCCCGAAAAGCACGGGAGCGTTGACCTTTGACCCATCGGGGTTCGGGGACTCATGAGGCATAAGGCACGTGAGCATAGAATTCGCGATATCGTGAATTCCAATTTCCTGATTGTTAAGGGAGATCATTGGAGAGTGCTGTGGGTGAAGAATTCCCAACGGGGAATTAGAGGAGCATAGGCGCTCTTCACGCCAAAGATTAGAGAAGGTCCTGGTGGGAGCGATCATTTCCCGAGGAGTGGGAGTGGTTGTGTCATAGTGTCATAGATTATGTTATATCTAATATCCTTCTATACAACAAAATAGCAAAATTTAACCTTTTAAATGACCATGAGCGTGAATTTGATCATAGACCTTTGGTGTTAACTTTGAACTTTGTCATGCACAAAATATCCATTTAAGAAAATTTTGGTAACCAAATGCAATTTATTTTTGACAAGAATAAAGTTGATCTTTTCTTAAATAACTTAAATAGTGAATTAAATATCTTATCTTATAAGAACAATATTAAAGACCCCTATCGTAATTTTAATACTATCCTCTCTACTTATATTAACAAATTCTCTATCGAGGTGTTATGTAAAAGGAATAATAGAACAACAAGCCCTTGGTATGATAAAGAGTGTAAAAATGATAGAAATTCCATTAGGGACGCCTATAATGAGTCCTTAAAATATGAAAAGATAAATAGATAGAAGGCCCTAATTAAAAGGGAAAAAAGGAACTCCATGAATATAAAGCAAGAGAAGCTTTTGTAGCTATATAAGTTAGATCCTAAGATATTTTGGAGGTAAATTTAGACTGATAAAAATGAGGAAAATAATATGATCCCATTGAAGGATTGAAACTCCTACCTAAAAAATATTTATGAATCCCCTATTGTTGTGGACAACATTCCAAACATTTCTATAGAGGAAAACATATTTTCTATACAAGACATAAATTTTGGCATTAATTAACTCATAAAAGGGATCTAAGGACATTGAAGGATATCAAAATGAAGTATTAAAAATCGGAGGGCCTATCCTCACCCCTCACATACACAAGATCTTCAATTTAGCAGTCAAGTAGGGCTTCCCTTAACCCTAGACTCAAAGCCTCATTGTTACTATCTTTAAAAGTGGGGATAAAATAAATGCCTCTAATTATAGGACCATTATGATTAGCCCTATCTTAGCCAAGTTGTAGAGAATTATTTTGGAAAGAAATATCATCATATGGATTGAATGCCACAAAAAAAGAGCTAAAGGGAAAGTTGTCTTTAGAGGATATCACTCAACTATGGACCATATTATTATGCTTAGGATCATTGCATAGGAGTTCCATAAAAATCAATATCCTTTTTTGTTTCATTTCTTTTAAAAATTTCTTTGACACAATGTCGAGGACTAATTTTTGGAATAGGTTAGAAGAAATCAAAGTTCCTTCTAAGCTAATATTAGTTGGAGTATGGTTATATGAGAATTTTATTTCCAATTTTAGTAACATTGATGGATGGTCGGAAGAAATTAGCAGTAATATAGGAGTCAAACAAGGTTGTCCCTTGTCCCCTACCCTCTTTGAAATATACATTGAAAAGTTTGAATATTGTTTGGAAGATGCTAGTTGTACTAGCTCATAAATGTCTCTAGTATAGTCATCATCCTTTGTATTTATGCATATGATATTGTTCTTATGGAAAGGAATCTATATGACCTTGGTAAGCAACTAATAATCCTCAAGGGCTTCTTCTCTAGTATGGGTATGAATTTGAAAAATACCAAAACAAAAATTATGATAATTAAATCCCAAAATATTACCTACAATAATTCATATATGAAAACACTATCTTGGAGGAAGTGTGTTCATACAAATATCTTGGAATCGACATTCATCATAAGCTTAATTGGAACCATATCATTGAGAAAAAGATAAATGGAGGGTGGAAAGTTTATTATGGGCTTGAAAGAAAGTGTAAGCTAGTAGACCTTTGGCTATGGGATATAAGAAAAAGTTCACCTTTGATACTCTTTTAACTCATGTTATCTTATATAGATGTGAATTTCGGGGATGCAATATCTCTCTAGAATCCTAGAGAAAAATATAGCAGATCCAAAAGAATTTTATCACTTATAATATTAAAATTTAAAGGAAATACACTCTATCCTATCCTATTTTATAGAAGCAAGCCTTTCCACCATTGAGAGAATGACCATGATTAAGTATTTAATGTACAACAACAATATAAACAACATGGATGGAAAGAGGCTCCCTAAAATTGCTTTAAACTCCCACCAAAAGCACCAATGATTCAAATGGGGATGGGGATGGAATAAATATTCCAAGTCTTGGCTAAATCATCAGGGGATATAGGAAGTTGTGATTTTGCAGAATACTAATAATATTAAAAATATTGTTACGTCTAAATTTAAGGAGAATATGTGGTGTGATAAATAATTAGAGGACAAAAGGAAATTAGGATACTACAAGGAGGTGGTCAACCCTAACCTGAACACAAAAATTATATCTTGGTTATGAATAACACAAAGAATAAAAATCAACATTACTAAAATTCAAACCAGCTCCCATGAGATACATAGAAAAATTAGGCATTGGACAATTCCCAAAAAACCATGGGATGAGTAAATCTATCATCTTTGTGAGACTAAGAGGGTGGTAGATGAAAATCACTTTCTCCTAGATTTCCCTACATATAATCAGATTATATCGCAATTTCAAAATATATGTCACAATATTGACCTTCCTAATCACCTGATTCATCAAAACTATGGTGATCTTGGAACGATTTTCATAAATATTTTCAAAGACAGAAATAAAGTTCTAAATAAATCTACGTAATTTGTTATATTTGTTAAGGTGCAATAGACCCAATTTGGTATTAGTGGATGTTAATCATCATCATCATCATATAGATATTAAAAAAAAATATGTTAAAACATATGGATTGTACGAAGAAACTAAAAAATTTAAAGAAAAAGTTATCAAACCAAGATTGGTCTATCAGACCCTAAGAAAGGTAAGAGATTACTTGGAATTCTTTATAATTTTATTTCTTTGCTTGAAGAGAATTAGGAGAAGAATTCCAAGATCGTTGTAGTTTTGATGACTTAGAAGATTAGGAAGGTTGATATTATGACAAATATTTTGAAATTAAAGATCTAATTTGGGTATATGTAGGGCACTCTAGGAGAAAGCGATTTTCATCTTCAACCATCTGAGTTTTACAAAGGTGATAGATTCATTCATGCCATCGTGTCTTGGGAATTGTCCAACATCTATTTTCACTATGCACCTCATGAGAAATAGTTCTTATTTTAGAAATATTGATTCTCTTCCTTAGCCTAATCAAAATAGAGAGGTACTATTGACCTTCAAGATTACGGTTAACCACCTCCCTATAGTATCTCAATTTTATTTTATCATCTAATTCTTTATCACACTAAATATTCTCCTTAAATTTATCTTTAATAATATTTTTAATATCATCAATATTATACAAAATAACTTCTTCCTTTATTCCCCAATGATTTAGCCAAGACTTGGAACATTATGCCATCCCCTTTTGAGCCACTTGTGATTTTGTCTAGAATCTGATGCAATTTTAAGAAGCCTTGTGTCATCCATGTTTTCTATATTGTTCTTATACATTAAGTGCCTAACCATAGTCATGATTTTAATAGGGGAAAGACTCACTTTTATGAGGAGAATAAGATAGGGTGTATTTCCTTTAATTTTGAGATTATAAGTCATAAAATTGTTTTGGATATCCTTTATCTTTATCTAGGATTCTCAAGAGATATTGTATCCCAAAACATGAGATCTATATAAGATAACAGGAGTGAAAAGAGACTCAAAGAGTAGATTTTTATTATCCCATAGCTAAAGGTTAACTAATTTAGAATTCAAGTGTGTAGATTTATACAGTTAATCATAATGTATGAGCTTGAGAGTTATGGAAAACACTATGTCAAAAGTCGTTTAGAAACATCCAATGTTTCTAGTGAGCACTCCACCCATAATCAAGGACAATTTAATCTCTAAGATGTTAAAAAAGGGTGGTGAGGCAAAGTATTTAAAGGAAAGAAGATGATCGTTGGGGTCGGGGGGGGGATAAAAATGAAAATATTGATAACTTACTGAATAAGGTTGTTAGGTCGTCAGGTCTAAAAATGATATAAAAAGGTATTAAGATATGGTGTTGAGATTAGATATTAAGATATTGAAATATCAAAATAATTGAATTATGAAATCACTCTTGACGAGAAAAGAGGATGTAATCGTGAAGATGGCTACAAACTTAGCCAATATTGGAAGCCCACCATAAATCCCCTCGGTCAGTACATCCCTCCCCTTATATTTATTTTTAATTTACTTTTTCTCTCTTTCAAGGGATCTCCTCCGTGCTCCTATCTCTTTGAACCTATAATTTTTTTTTTCTTTTTTCTTTATTGTTTTGGTCCTTTACCCTATTCTAGAAACTTTTTGAAGTCAAATTTTTTTCTTACCTTAATCTCCACCTTTCCTTTGAATAACATAATCTCTATAATTTCATTAGATTCTTATTTTTAATTTCTCCATTCAACATGGAATTCTACCTCGTTTTAAACCTTCTTTTAATAAAATTTAGTTTTTAAACCCTATCTTCCTCTATTCAATTAATTTTCCTCCAAAATTCCTTTTTCCCCTCTTCTGTCACATCTTATTATAAAAAGATTGTGATTATGATTAAAGATAAGGTAGGGTAGATATGCTTATAATTAAAGATAAGGAAGTTGTATTAATATATATGATTATGATTAAGGATATTAAAGTTATATTGTAAGGTATATGATTATAATTAGAAAAATGTAATATGGGTAGATATGTTTCTGATTAAAGATAATAAAGTTGTATTAATAGATATGATTATGATTAAGGATATGAAAGTTGTATCATAAGGTTAATGATCATAATGGTTAAGAATATGTGTTTTCTCTTAAGAGGTTACAAGTTCAAATATGTCCCTTGTCCCACAAACACGAGGATCTCATACACCAATTTGATGTACTGGCTTGGCCTTGACCTTAAAAATAAATTATTATTATTATTAATTAGAAAAATATAATATATGTATGTAAAAAATTATTTAGATTTTTTAAATTTTGTTTCTAGTTTTAGTTAATTTATTTTTTTAACCACTTTTTAATTTAAAAAAATATATATATAGATAATTTATGTTTTGAAAATATTAAATTAAAACTATAAGATAATAATAAGAAATACTCACACAATTTTATGGTTTTTAATATAAATTATTATAATTTATTTTTTATTTAGAGATAAAAACATTAGAACAGTTGTATTATTATTGTAGATTTATGTTTTCACCTTATAATATTTTACTCATAGTTTAAATTGAAGCACGTGAAGTTTAAACAAGTAAACAAAATATTTAAATAATAAGAATAAATTTTATAATTAAATTATATATATATATATATATATATATATATATATATATATATATATATATAATTATTTAATATATAATATATTGTTTATATATATGTAAAGTAATTGACAATTGTCGAAAACAATTATATAGAAAAGGTACAAATCTAGAATATTATATTAATATTTTGAAAAGATATTAGATATTTCGATCTTATAGATTTTTTTTTTAATATTGAAAGAATACTTGATCCTAATAAAATAATAGTGTATCTGTTTTATCTATGTGAAAAAAAAAATATCACTTTTTTAATCACTTTTATTTTATTTAATTATATTCATATTATTAAGCATCATTAATATGATATTTATTCTTTTGTGCAAAGAATAAAATTGATAATATGAAATACATTATATTATAAATAATGATCCCTAATTACTTTTTTAAATACCAATTACATTAATTAATAAATAAAATTGATTATTTATTAATCATGCTGCACATAATATACTATAAATTATGATTTAAATTTGAATTCAAATCCCTAATTAGCCTTTTAAATATCAATTATATTAATTAAAAAATCGAATTCATTATTTATTATTCATACTACATATAATATAATATAAACTATTATTTATTATTCATACTACATATAATATAATATAAACTATAATTTGAGTTTGAATTCAAACAACGTCTGGCATATATGCATGTGTGCTTTTGCTTTGTGTCACACTAGAATAATGTATGTTTCAAGAAAACTCTAGACGTCCTTATGCAATAGTAGTGCCAACTTTTAATCACACCTAATCTCTTGTTTGATTTTTTTTTGATAGTGACACATCATATCTTATACAATAATCATGACCACTTACTTGGGTGATCATTTAAAAAATGTACCCATGACTCATTTTACCTAAGTTACTGCTAGAAAAAATATGCCTCATTCCATTGAATGAGGCAATACTATATTTGTTCACTATGCATGAATTGATTTAAAAAAATTAAATTATTAATAATTGATCACTCATTTTTTCTAAATATACATATTATATATTTGAAAAGGATCTTAGCATCTTAACATTATAGTATATATTGAAAACTTGTGTTATTTATATATTTGAAAAGGATCTTAACATTATAATATATAGAAAACTTGTGATATGTATTTTGTGCTTGATTTAGTTTTATAATAATTTATGTTATATGATTTTGATTAGCTTAAAAAATATTTTGAATTTCATTATTTTTCATATAAAAGAATATAAATATGAGGATACACTTACAATGATTAAGGAAGAATTAAAAAATAAATCATAAATTGAAAAAACTTGTTTCATAAAAGCAAAGAGGTTAGGAAAAATAATTGAACATAAAGATGGGTTGATTCGGATTAAGGTAAGTGATCATGACCATCAAAATGACATACTCAACAAAACTTCAAGATTAAAATAAATATAAATATTTATAAATGAAGACCTCTTTCCAAAAAGCCAAGTGTAAGTAAGGAAATAAGTTCAAAAGGTAAAAAAAGATAGGACGGAAGGAAAATGGGAAATAATTAGGAATTGAAATGTTGTTACTAGGGATAGAGACTAGAAAGATAATAACAAATACAAATTTGGGACACTCCAGATACTCTCATGGAACTGTCGTGGTTTTCCATGGAGAAAACGATATATATTTATTTGGATCTTGAGGGAAATTGATAATGTATTTCTGGTTGAAACTTGGAATCATTAAGAATCTAAAGTCCTCAACATAGAAGGATTTGTACTGTAGTCATCCTTGAACAAGAAACCCCCCTGTAGAGGAATTGGAGGCATAGATTTCTATATAAAAGAGAACATTTCTCCTCACAATCACCTTCATAAGAAAAACCCTTTCATTTAGTACATTTGGATGGATATTTATGATATTAATGCTAAGAATATTTATCAATCTATTACTTCACACCTATCAATTCTTCTTTTTATAAGAAAAACAATCTAGATAAGGATTATCCCTACAAAAACTTAGAACATGGTATTTATAACTTGAGAAATGAAGGTAGTATCCTCTTTCTAGGAGAATTTAATGCTATAATTGCAACTGATCAAGCTATTCTTCTAAGAAATGATTCTAACCCTAATCCTATCTGGTTGTATGAGGACACCATTCTCAGAAACAGGTAGAAAAGAAACTATGTGTACCTAACCGATAATTTATTTGGTACCATGCTAATTAAGATATGTAGTTCTCAATATCTAATAATTTTCAATGGTCTAATGAAGTGGCCAAATCATAATCAGATGAATTTTGTCCATGAGTTGAGTAGTAGTGTCATAGATTATGTTATATCTAATATCCTTCTATACAACGAAATAGAAAAGTTTAACCTTTTAAATGACCATGAGCATGACTCTGATCATAGACCTTTGGTGTTAACTTTGAACTTTGTCATGCACAAAATATCCATTTAAGAAAATTTTTGTAACCAAATGCAATTTATTTTTGACAAGAATAAGGTTGATCTTTTCTTAAATAACTTCAATAGTGAATTAAATATCTTATCTTATAAGAACAATATTAAAGACCCCTATCATAATTTTAATACGATCCTCTCTACTTATATTAACAAATTCTCTATCGAGGTGTTATGTAAAAGGAATAATAGAACAACAAGCCCTTGGTATGATAAAGAGTATAAAAATGATAGAAACTCCATTAGGGATGCCTCTAATGAGTCCTTAAAATATGATAAGATAAATATATACATGAATATAAAGCAAGAGAAGCTTTTGTAGCTATATAAGTTAGATCCTAAGATATTTTGGAGGTAAATTTAGACCGATAAAAATGAGGAAAATAATATGATCCCATTGAAGGACTGAAACTCCTACCTAGAACATATTTATGAATCCCCTATTGTTGTGGACAACATTCCAAATGTTTCTATAGAGGAAAACATATTTTCTATACAAGACATAAATTTTTGCATTAATCAACTCATAAAAGGGATCTAAGGACATTGAAGGATATCGAAATCAAATATTAAAAATCAGAGGGCCTATCCTCACCCCTCACATACACAAGATCTTCAATTTAGCAGTCAAGTAGGGATTCCATTAACCCTAGACTCAAAGCCTCATTTTGACTATCTTTAAAAGCGGGGATAAAATAAATGCCTTTAATTATAGGACCATTATGATTATCCCTATCTTAGCAAAGTTGTAGAGAATTATTTTGGAAAGGTATATCATCATATGGATTGAATGCCACAAAAAAAGAGCTAAATGGAAAGTTGTGTTTAGAGGATATCACTCAACTATGGACCATATTATTATGCTTAGGATCATTGCATAGGAGTTCCATAATAATAAAATCAATATCCTTTTTTGTTTCATTTATTTTAAAAATTTCTTTGACAAAATGTCTAGGACTAATTTTTGGAATAGGTTAGAAGAGCTCAAAGTTCCTTCTGAGCCAAGAGTAGTTGGAGTATGGTTATATGAGAATTGTATTTCCAATTTTAGTAACATTGATGGATGGTCGGAAGAAATTAGCAGTAATATAGGAGTCAATCAAGGTTGTCCCTTGTCCCCTGCCCTCTTTGAAATATACATTGAAAAGTTCGAATATGGTTTGGAGGATGCTAGTTGTACTAGCTCATAAATGTCTCTAGTATAGTCATCATCCTTCGTATTTATGCAGTTGATATTGTTCTTATGTAAAGGAATCTATATGACCTTGGTAAGAAACTAATAATCCTCAAGGGCTTCTTCTCTAGTATGGGTATGAATTTGAAAAATAACAAAACAAAAGTTATGATAATTAAATCCCAAAATATTACCTACAATACATTCATATATGAAAACACTATCTTGGAGGAAGTGTGTTCATACAAATATCTTGGAATCGACATTCATCATAAGCTTAATTGGAACCATATCATTGAGAAAAAGATAAATGGAGGGTGGAAAGTTTATTATGGGCTTGAGAGAAAGTGTAAGCTAGTAGAGCTTTGGCTATGGGATATAAGAAAAAGCTCATCTTTGATACTCTTTTAACTCATGTTATCTTATATAGATGTGAATTTCGAGGATGCAAAATCTCTATAGAATCCTAGAGAGAAATATAGTAGATCCAAAAGAATTTTATCACTTATAATCTAAAAAATTAAAGGAAATACACTCTATCCTATCCTATTTTATAGAAGCAAGCCTTTCCACCATTGAGAGAATGACCATGATTAAGTATTTAATGTACAACAACAATATAAACAACATGGATGGAAAGAGGCTCCCTAAAATTGCTTTAAACTCCTGCCAAAAGCACCAGTGATTCAAATGGGGATGGAATAAATATTCCAAGTCTTGGCTAAATCATCAGGGGATATAGGAAGTTGTCATTTTGTAGAATACTAATATTATTAAAAATATTGTTACGTCTAAATTTAAGGAGAATATGTGGTGCGATAAATAATTAGAGGAAAAAAGAAAATTAGGATACTACAAGGAGGTGGTCAACCCTAACCTGAAGGACAAAAATTATATCTTGGCTATGAATAACACAAAGAATAAAAATCAACATTACTAAAATTCAAACCAACTCCCATGAGATACATAGAAAAATTAGGCATTGGACAATTCCCAAAAAACCATGGGATGAGTAAATCTATCATCTTTGTGAGACTAAGAGGGTGGAAGATGAAAATCACTTTCTCCTGGATTTCCCTACATATAATCAGATTATATTGCAATTTCAAAATATATATTACAATACTGACCTTCCTAACCACCTGATTCATCAAAACTATGGTGATCTTGGAATGATTTTCATAAATATTTTCAAAGACAGAAATAAAATTCTAAATAAATCTACGTAATTTGTTATATTTCTTAAGGTCTAATAGACCCAATTTGGTATTAGTGGATGTTAATCATCATCATCATCATCATATACATATTAAATAAAAATATGTTAAAACATATGGATTGTATGAAGAAACTAAAAAATTTAAAGAAAAAGTTATCAAACCAAGATTGGTCCTATCAGACCCTAAGAAAGGTAAGAGATTACTTGGAATTCTTTAGAATTTTATTTCTTTGCTTGAAGAGAATTAGGAGAAGAATTCCAAGATCCTTGTAGTTTTGATGACTTAGAAGATTAGGAAGGTTGATATTATGACAAATATTTTGAAATTAAAGATCTAATTTGGGTATATGTAGGGCACTCTAGGAGAAAGTGCTTTTCATCTTCAACCATCTGAGTTTCACAAAGGTGATAGATTCTTTCATGCCATCGTGTCTTGGGAATTGTCCAACATCTATTTTCACTATGCACCTCATGAGAAATAGTTCTTATTTTATAAATATTGATTCTCTTCCTTAGCCTAATCAAAATAGAGAGGCACTATTGATCTTCAAGATTACGACTAACCACCTCCCTATAGTATCTCAATTTTATTTTATCCTCTAATTCTTTATCACACTAAATATTCTCCTTAAATTTATCTTTAATAATATTTTTAATATCATCAGTATTATACAAAATAACTTCTTCCTTTATTCCCCAATGATTTAGCCAAGACTTGGAACATTATGCCATCCCCTTTTGAGCCACTTGTGATTTTGTCTAGCATCTGAAGCAATTTTGAGAAGCCTTGTGTCATCCATGTTTTCTATATTGTTCTTGTACATTAAGTGCCTAATCATAGTCATGATTTCAATAGGGGAAAGACTCACTTTTATGAGGAGGATAGGATAGGGTGTATTTCCTTTAATTTTGAGTTTACAAGTCATAAAATTGTTTTGGATATCCTTTATCTTTATCTAGGATTCTCAAGAGATATTGTATCCCAAAACATGAGATCTATATAAGATAACGGGAGTGAAAGGAGACTCAAAGAGGAGATTTTTATTATCCCATAGCTAAAGGTTAACTAATTTAGAATTCAAGTTTGTAGATTTATACAGTTAATCATAATGTATGAGCTTGAGATTTATGGAAAACACTATGTCAGAAGTTGTTTAGAAACATCCAATGTTTCTAGTGAGCACTCCATCCATAATCAAGGACAATTTAATCTCTAAGATGTTAAAAAAGGGTAGCGAGGCAAAGTATTTAAAGGAAAGAAGATGACCGTTGGGGCCGGGGGGGAAATAAAAATGAAAATATTGATAACTTACTGAATAAGGTTGTTAGGTCGTCAGGTCTAAAAATGATATAAAAAGGTATTAATATATGGTGTTGAGATTATATATTAAGATATTGAAATATCAAAATAATTGAATTATGAAATCACTCTTGACGAGAAAAGAGGATGTAATCGTGAAGATGGCTACAAACTTAGCCAATAATTGAATCCCACCATAAATCCCCTCGGTTAGTACATCCCTCCCCTTATATTTATTTTTAATTTACTTTTTCTCTCTTTCAAGGGATCTCCTCCGTGCTCCTATCTCTTTGGACCTATAATTTTTTTTTCTTTTTCTTTGTTGTTTTGGTTCTTTACCCTATTCTAGAAACTTTTTGAAGTCAATTTTTTTTCTTACCTTAATCTCCACCTTTCCTTTGAATAAAATAATCTCTATAATTTCATTAGATTCTTATTTTTAATTTCTCCATTCAACATGGAATTCTACCTCGTTTTAAACCTTCTTTTAATACAATTTAGTTTTTAAACCCTATCTTCCTCCTCTATTCAATTAATTTTCCTCCAAAATTCATTTTTCCCTCTTCTGTCACATCGTATTATAATAATTTAATATTGAAATATTTTAATAATTGTATATTTAATATTTTAATATTTTAATATTTAATCACCCCCCGAGCCGCCCCCCCCCCCC